>PVKE010005091.1:0-60873 GCA_004027555.1 Craseonycteris thonglongyai | reverse complement strand
AATACCACTAGTTTTCTCTTTTCTGTGACCTATATACTTTCTCTTCTGCTTAAGCTTTCCTTTTAAAATCACTTTCCTGATACCTAGCTTTATTCTTTATTAATTTACTTACACGTATATTGTCTTCTTTATTCCTTCTCAGAGGTAGGAGGTCTCTTTTGCTGACAGTAGGCCCAGGATGCCATTCTATCCACTCTGTCCCACAGCTTTACATGAGGCCAGGTGATGTGTATTATCGGTCAGCTCCATGTCTTAAGAACTCAAATAGGAATATGCCTTCAGATGAGATAATGTTTTCTCTAGTTCACCAGAATGTCCTAAAAATATCAGTTATGATTGTATCCAGCTGCATAGAACAAATAATTCAAAGTAATAATGGTTCTCACAGTATGGTACCCACACCATCTGCATCAGGACCATTGGGCTGCCAACAAATAAGGTGGTTCTTCTATTAAGTCATCAAGGACCTAGTCTCCTCCCACCCTTTAGCAACACACATCCCTTCCTCATGCTGAGCAGCATGATGGAGGGAGATGCAAGGAAAAAAATGTGGAGGGTTTCTACAAGACTAATGCAGTTCTTTGTAGCTCCTTGTCCCAAACCAGTAGTGTATGGGTAAATGTTTGATAAACAGCCCTTCAGTTTTCATGTACAAATACTCTTGCCATGGCTAATTTCAAGCTACTAAGTTGATATCACTGAACAGAGATGAGTAGAGGCATACACAATCAACTCTCCAAGCCCAGCCAGCTCCTTCACACCACCATACAGAACTCTACTGTAGAGTATTCCTAGCTACAAGGAAGGCTTTGAAATAAAGGCGTTATTGCAAAGAGTCATGCACCTAGATTAAAATGCGAGGTTTTATTGTTAAGGATGAAAGGAAGAATGGATATTGTGCAAACATTAGCTCTCTGTGCCCAATATTACTACCTTTGTCCCACACCTGACCTGCTGTATATGTTTACACTACCTGCTTGGATCATAAAGAAATGAGTCTCTGCCTTAGGTAGTGCCCAGATTTTAATTAGATGGCTTTCAGATACAAATGGTTGTTCACAAGAAAACACTAGGGAATCATTACAGGTGCCAAACTAGCTCAGAATATGTTGCATACATATGCCCATATATGCATGAAGAGGAGTATAGGTATGTAGATAGATAATGCTCATTCAGTAACCAAAAAGTCATGTTCTTTGCAGTAGGTAAAAAAAGAGAATGTTAAATAATCCATTCTGATGCTGTGAGAAGCCACATGGTGAACTAAAGAAACAGACTCTGATGACCAGCAGACCTGATTTTTAACCATGACTCTTCCACTTGCACTGTGTAAAAGTTAAATCATATTCTTAAAAATTGTATCCTCTTATGTAAGTAAAGAACTAACTAAGTAAAATAATGAACATGTTTGATACCTGATTGGTCATATATATGCAAAAATTACTTATATGATGGAGCAACATTAAAAAAAAAGGTACTAGATACAATTGCAAACCCTTTCATAAGAAAGGATACTTTTATTCTGTGTATTCATGGTGTTAGATGAAGTTATTGTAAAGAATCTTCAGTAGCTAAAGAATTTTTCATAAAAAATGAAGCCATTAGAAAACTCCTGCCTCCTTCTCCCCACAAAATTTTTATTAGCCCACACTTGGTGTAGGTAGTTAGTCATCTCCTTTGCCAACCCATCTGTGTTAGCTCCCTGCAGCCTTCTTATGAGCACCTTTATGACTACATTGGGTCCACCTGGATAACCTGGGATCACTTCCTCATAAGAATATCTTTAATCACACCTCCAAAGCTTTTTGATTGTTTGCTTGTTATTTTTGGTTGTCTTTGTTTGTTTGCTTGTTAGTTTTGGTTGCATCTTGTTTTTGTTTGTTTTTTGTTTTTATTGTTGTTGTTGTTTGCTGTATAGGATAACGTTAACAGGTTCCAGAAATTAGATTGTGGATGCCTTTGTGAGAGCTATTATTCAGCCTGCTGCAATCTGCCTAATCTGGTTCCCAAAGATTCATATATATTCCATATGCAAAATACATTCACCTCATTCCAAAATCCCAAAAGTTTCAACCCATTACAGTATCAACTCAAAGTCAAAAAAATCATCCAGATAGCAGCTTCTTAAAAGTTCCACATCTCATCTTTTAAAGCAGGTAAGATGCTGGGTATGGTCCATAGGCAAAAATCTATCTCTATCGCTGAACCTATGAGTATAGTAAACAAATTATTTCCAAAATACTATGGTGGAGCAGATATAGGATATCATATGACATTTTCATTCAAAAGTAGAGAAAATGGGGGGCAGGGGATGAGTAACCAATGAAGTTGTCAGTCCCAAGCAATTGAGATTAATTATTCCTGTGTGTATGCAACCTAGATTAGGTGCACAGGCTTTCTGAATCCTAAGGTGTACTGGGATTCCAGGAGCGCATTTTCTGGTTGACTCTTTCCTTGGTTCTATTAAGGTTTTGACTACTCTGCAGTTTTGCTTGTACCAGAGTTACCAGCCTCCTCTTGGTGGATCTGCACCAAAATCTCTGTTGTTCATGACCATACCCTCAAGTATGGAGTTCTCCACTCTCTGTTCCATATAATATCATTCCTCTCAGGTAGACCTACAGAGCTCTTCCTCCTAATGGCCTGCTTTATGCTCTGGGCAGAACCCCTGTGACACTGTACCAGAGCTAGGCGTTGGGGTGGGGTCTGCCTTCCCAAGAGTGAGACTCCCATTCTACAAGTGGTCATAGAAGGTAGTGGTGGTTGCCCTTGGTCCTCTTGGCTTGACCTTCTCAACATGGAATTTCAACTTCATGAGTGAGCTGGAAGAACATGAGAAAGGGGCTTCACAATCAAGGCCTCAATATTCTAGGTCTGTTGTGCCTGGGGCAGAGTATCTGCCTTACCAGTGAGGGCTGGAAGGGTAACGGAGTCCTCTCAGCCATGTTTACTTATACACCATGGATTTTGGGAGGGAATAAGAACTTCTGGCAGCCTACTCCTCACAGAAAGATGTAGTTCCAGACAGGGAGCTGGAGAGATAGGGCACCCTCTCTCAGATGCACACCCAGATTGAGTTTACACGGCACCAAGTGAATAGTGGACTGCATCTTGGTTCAAATGCTACAGACTCACATTGTTCTTACTGAGTATAAACTTTTTGAATGAATGCTTCCCTGTTTGCTATATGCCCTCAGAACTATTTCCTGAGGTACACATAAATTCTTTTTTATAATTTTCAGCAGTTAAACTTTTTTGCTGGAGAATTTGTTCTGATCATTCTGTAAGTCCTGCTCTCTCACCTCCTAAGCCTCCTTTTCCTCATCTGTAACATGGAAATAACAAGAATAGATACATGAGCATTAGCTGAGATGATTTGTTTTCAATGGCTGGGAGATACAAAATACTCAAAAACAAATTTACCTATAACTAGAAGAATATGCAGTTGTATTCTTCTTCAATTTTAAAGACATACTGATAAGACTCCTTGTTAACACAGAAGTATTAGCAATGTAGTATAAATTGGGGGGGGGAATTAGGCAATCTGATCCTCAAGCTATGGAATATTACATAGTGTAGATACACAAGTTCTAATTTCAGTTCTGTTATAAACTCCTAATAAAATTTTTGATAGTTTATTCTATAAGATGTGATTAAAAATATGGTGACAATGAATGCTGCTTCTCAGTGCCATCCAACAGAAAGGTAGGGATCTTCAATAAAGGAAGTGGTGCACCGAACCTTAGTAACAGTGTGTGACCAAGTTTTAACTTGTTTGGTACAGCCAGCCAGTTGTGAGCTACAGTTGAGAGAAGGTGTGTTTTAAGTGTGCCGTAAATCATGGATCATGAACAATGCATTAATATATATTTCTATCAAATAAAAACATTACAGAGTGTCCTCAACCACCTTATTCATTGGATCTAACACGATGAAACTTCTGGTTCTTCCCCAAAATCAAAATGACCACGAAAGGTAAATATTTTAAATCAGTTCAGGACATCAAGGCAGCCATGACAGCCCAAATAGAGACACTCACAAAAGAGGACTTCCAGAACTGCTTCAAAGTGGCAAGAATGATGGGATATGTGTGTTTGAGTGAGGGGGAGTATTTTGAGAGGGATTAATGGCAATGTGTTTTTTACTATGATAAATGTTTTATTTAAACATTCACCATATTTTTTTATCACACTTCATACTGTACAAAAATTGCTTTATACTTAGTCTTGTTCTTTAACTTCGGAGTTTGCAAAATGGTTGGATATAAAACCTTCCCTAAAGCCTAAATAACTTTCTCAAGTGACAGGACTCTTTTCTTCATGTGAAATGTAAACAGAGAAGTTCTTCTTGAAACACTCTTGTCAGGAAATAACAGTAGGTTGAATATATGCATCAATATTTGTGACATGAAGACAAAATGTTCTACAACCAGGAGGTAGTTCCATTTTTCTTCTTGGAATGCTGAAACTCTCTTTGACCCTGGAGCAAACTTGAATGAAAAACAATCAGCTATTTCAAAATAAGATTAGTATTGTAGCTCCTGGTGACTCACTGAGCAGTTGAACTTGCCCTAACTGGTTCTGGTTGTTTCTTTTTCTGCATCAGCTGTCGAAAGATCATCCAAAGTAAGCTGGTTGGGATTTCCAAAATGGACTGAACTTGTTACATTATTAGTTATGTAAATGGATTTGTATGCCTTCATCAGTGATTTCCCCCCACCCCCCAGAACAAACTCTACACATTTGTAAGCCATAAAACCTAGACTAGGGTGAGTTAGAAACATTACTTTGAACCTTATGAAATCAGTTTTGCAAGGCCAGCCTCAAATTAAAACAACTTTCATGATATTTCAGTGTACATAAAACCCCCCATATATTTAAAAAAATTTTGCCCATTTCACTATGTTTGATGATGTTAATTCTATTAAAATATCATCTATTTGATTTTAAACCATTAGTTCTTATTTATATGCAAATAATATTAGAAGAGTTATATTAATCTTTGATGAATTATGAACAACTTAGTTTATTGTTTAATTTCCAACAGTGCAATTCTTTCAGATAAACCTTTGATAAATGGAGTTAAAGATTGAGGGCAAAGGAAATTCTCAAGAATGGCTGCCAATGGACTGGCCTTTCAACAGTAGAAAAATGCAATCATGGAAGATTATATTGACTCCAAAAGGAAAAGTCTGATTTCATGTATACACATACACAGATCAATCCTTTCACAGTTTTCTCCAGGCCAATACAAAATACCACTTAGCTATACTACATTAAAGGTGCATTTGAAGGTATACCAAAAAAACAACATTAATGTGTGTGTGTTTAAAAAGCCTGTATGATTATTTGACAGAGGCTCTGATGCAATGCTATTTAAAGAGAATTGGATGGTTAGTTCTTCAAAGCTTCAAAACAAGCATGAATCAAATGAATAGCATGGAAGGAACTAGTATGAGAAAAGATTATTTTTCAACTGTACATTCATATAGACCAACAAATATACATCATTAATTTATCTAGTTATGTCTCATTTTCATTCCTAGTAGCTGTTTATTTGTACCTTCTCTTTTTGTCTTAATAAATGCTGCCAATCTCAACTGGTTTTTTAAATTTTATTTATCTTCTTTATTGTTTATATTTTATTTCATTAATCTGTGCATTTGCTTATTATTTTCCATTTTCTTGCCTTTATTCTGTTCTTACTCTAACTCCCTAAGTTCAATGCTTATCTCATTATTTTTTCTGTTTCTTGTTTTTCCTTAGATATATATAAAAAGCTAAAAAATGTCTAAGAACTCCTATAACTGTGTCCTACAAATTTCTAATATAATGTATTCACTGATATTCAGTTCTAAATTTATAATTTACAATATTATTTATTTATTTTTTACCTATAACTGTTTACAATTTAGCTTTTTACTTTGACAAGATAGGACTAGGAGCTTTCTTTCTTTATTTTATAAAGTAATTGCACTTCGGTCTGAAAATATGATATACATGTCAATTTCTTATTATTTACAGAAATTCTCCCTGAGCCTAATAGGTGGGTTATTTTTATAAATAATCCATATGTGATTGAAAAAAAAAAATATATATATATATAATTTTGAGAGTCTGTACTTTACTAACAGATTAACTTTTCAAATATATTACTAAAATTTTCTTTACCATTAGCATTTTCTTAGTTTGTATTTGTTTACTTTTGAACAAGGTGTTAATTTATACAAATATGATAATGGATATGTCGATTTCTTTTAATAATTCTGTTCATTTTTACTTTACACATTTTGAGACAACGTTGTTATATGCCTATATACTCAGAAATGTTTTATTTTTCTGGTGAATTGAAACTTTAAATACCTACCCAATTAACACTAATACTTTTTTTCTTAAGGTCTATTTTCTCTTGTATTGACACTTACACCAAATTACATTTGATAATTATGTTGTGATTTATTTTTCTATCTCTATACATTCAATCATGTTTAGAGTGTTTAAGTGAATATTTTGTGCAACTATGGCTGGACTTTCAAAAATTTGATTGGGAATCTTTGTCTTTTAATTAGCAAGTTTTACTGAAATACACTATGATAATGGTATGCAGAATATTTGGATTCATTTCTATCATATTATTTGAACTTTCCATCTACCATGCATTTTCTTTGATTCTTTTTTCCATTATTTCTGCCTTCTAATGGGCAGGTGATTTTTCTTTCTTCCTATTTTTTCTTAACTAGTTTAGAGGTTTATGTATTCTATTCTTACACTTTTAGTGATTATCTGTATTATATAACACACTTACTTATTTAACAAAATTTAAAAGTAATTGTTATAGAGAGGGGACTACCTAAATAATTTATTTACTCCTAATAATTCATTATACATTTTTTTTAATTAGGCATTCCTGTATGTACTTACACAGAACAGTCTCCAATTATTCAGTTTAATAACAAATGCAAGAAATAGCTATGTGTGTTTATAATAATTACAAATGTTTTCATACACATGTATGCAAATGAATGAAAATGTACAAACTATCTCTGAAAGTATACCTATGAAACTGGTAACAGTGGCTGCCTCTGGAGAGAGGGAATAGGCACATATAAAATAAGTGTGGGAAGGAAAATACATTTCACTGAATATACTTTGGACATTTTGAATTTTGTACAATATCCCTATATCAGATTTTCCGAAATAAAGCAATAATAATGTAAAATATGTTAACCAGTATCTTATCTCGCAAACAGTTCAAGAAACTTATAATGTTTTAAGTCTAATTTTTCCTGGCTTACATCTAATCTACCAGTTAGTATCTGATGTACCAGGTAGGTATTTCAGCTTAACCGACAACTACAAAATCCCAGGAGCACACAAGTCAGTTCTCACTCATGTGTCTAGGTCAGTTGGGTATGGCTGAGCTAGGCTGCACTGAACATGGAGGACAAACTCTGCATTGAATCCACACCTGTTTCTGTTATCTCATTTTCTGTGAACCTGGGAGCATATTCTTCTCAATACAAAAAGCAGGAGAATACGAGTAAGAGAAATAGGAATGTACATTTCAAGCCTTTTTTCTTAACACATCTGCTAGCATTCCATTAGCCAAACCAAGTCCCAAGTCCGAACTCAACAGCAATGAGGTGAAGAAGTATATTATTCCCATGCATGTGAGGTAAATATTAGTTGAATAATCATCAAATCTGTCACATCTAGTATTTTAGCTCTTCTTTGCTTTGAAATTTCCCCCAAATTAAGCTCATTTTAACACGTAGTATTTATTAATAGTTTGATATGCTTAAGTTTTCACCAATTTCTTTGCTCAATATCGCTACTGGCGTTTTATTATTTTTCACTTAGCTCAATTCCTATCTTAGTACCTAGTTCTCTTAGCTAGGGTCCTTGAGTAGTAAACTTGCATCAGGCTTATTTAAGATGTGTCTTGAATGATAGCTAGGTATAGAGCAGAAATGGCTGGAACTTAGATTCCACAATTAAATGAGTATTTTACAGTATTGAAATATAACTTGGATTCACAGCCCTGCCAAATCTTTGGAATGAAAGTTAGAATTTGACTGAGAATGAATGGACCTTAAAACACGGAATGGGCACATCTGGGTATACTCAGAAAAATGTGAGAACTTGGAGCTGTCCAATCTCCCTTGCCAGCAGAAGCAGTAATTTCTCTACTCTCTGAGAAGATAACCATTTCTTCACATGAGAAACCTGTAACAACCTCACTAACACATTTACCTTGCAAAATAAAGCTTATTCTTCTCAACACCTTCCAGTAGCCTTCTTTGATTCTAGACCTATAGCCCCAGCCTAATCCAAGCATACCCCAGGGGAAAGTGCCAAATATGAGCATACCTAATGGACTATGAAGTTTTGTTGATTTGTATTGACATATTTCTGAGGAATATGAATTCTAACAGTGGTAGACCAAATGAGATGGGATAAACATTGGACCAAAGTTATCAATATGATTACTTGTCAGAAATTCTGACTTTAATGTATAAGCTCCAGTAGTTCAATCTAAAAGTTTGTTTGCTTAACTAAAATATGGATTTAGCAGTAAATATGGCTAACAAAAGTAAGATTCCAGAATTTCCCTTGCATAATGCAGAGGAAATAATCAAATGCTTAGGAAAATGGGAATGTCAAATTTTATATATCATTTGTGTTCCATACACCCACCTTCCTATGATGTCTCATAGAAAGTCCCAGGTTATGCTTCCTATTTTAAAACATTGAGAAATGCATGATAAGAGGCCATTAATGTCCTGAAATAGCACTATAAAATCTTACTCATGTAGGTCAAAGAGGTTGGTGAGAAATGCCATCACTGAAATGTATTTCCTGATTTCAGAGGGTACAATAGGATCTTAAAGTGTCGAAGCTAGGTAGGTACAATTACTCAGTAGACAGTAGAGATTTAGATTGGCTCTAGTTCTTATTTGTAATATATATCCCACTTTAAGTCATCTGAGAGTTTTTTTAAACAAGATCTATTCCTCATGACTTCCATCATACACATATACAAATATATATGCACAAAAACTGCTTCTGCTAGCTCATAAGATAACATGAGTATAAAATAAAAAAAATCTTTGAAGGAAATATCTAGACAATTTGGTGACTTGAGATAGGATCTTAAGTTGTCTGACACTTCAAAGTTCAAGGAAAAGAAGTAGTAAGTGTCCTCACTCTCCAGATAAAGTAGCAAATAGTTGAGAAAGTAGTAGAAGCTATATCTCGATTTTGGAGATAAAAGGAAGCTGAACCAACTATTCTCTCTCCCCCTAGCATCCCAACCATACCTTTCCTTACTGCCTATATAAACAGAAAACACAGAAGAAGTACAATGATTTTTATTTACTCTGCCCTCTCATCCCCACCCACCATACGTGGATGAGGACAATGAGATGGGAGGGTTGGTTCCCTTCCCAAAGATGAGTAAGAGAGAAACTCCAAAAAAATCACTCATAAAAAAATTGAAAGTACATGCCAGAAGTGGAGAGTAACATCATCCATTTCAGGTAACAAGTGTTTTGTTTCAACCTAAGCCCACCAGAGCCAAGAAAAAAACAGAGACAATAAGATCATGTATCTATCATCCAGCTACTTAACCATTTTATTATTGCAGGACTACCTAAATTTCCTGTGAGTCAAGAAAGAAATGAAAAGTTTATCAGGGGTGTCCAAACTTTTGGCTTCCCTGGACCATGTTGGGAGAAGAATTGTCTTGGGCCACACATAAAATACATTAACACTAATGATAGATGATGAGCTAAAACAAACAATCAAACAAATAAATAATAAGAACCAACAACAACAGGAACATTAAAACTCATAATGTTTTAAGAAAGTTTATGAATTTGTGTTGGGCTGCATTCAAAGCCATCCTGGGCCACATGCGGCCCACAAGCTGTGGGCTGGACAAACTTGGTTTAATCCATCATGCTGGTAACTAAGAAGAAAGATTAGCAGAGACTAGCTAGTGAGGATAAACACACAAAAGGAAGCGTCCTGGAACAGAAGAAACTGACCTATGGTGGTACAGAGGGAGCTCCAGGAGAATGGCATTTTCTCCAGATGTCATTAAGGGGTGGCAAAGTTTTGACTACTGAATGAAAGCAATGATTCAAGAAAAGTAAAAGTTTGTCTTCTTTTCTTTATGTACAAATGAGTTCAAATGGCTCAATAAATAGGTTATAAATCTGTAAAACACTACAGTAGTGCGAGACAAAGAAGTAATAAAGAAGAGTTTGAGGTTTCAACTTTGGAGACTTGAAAAATGGTGGTTCTTCTGACTGAAGGAGAGGCAGGGAGACAACCAGTAGGGAGGGGGCTGCAAAAGCTGATGGGCTGGGTTTTAGACATTTGAATTTGAAGGGGTGCTAGGGTTTCTGAATGGAAATATCCAGAAAGTAACTGGAAATCCATGTAAGAAGGTAAAAAGGAGGTCAAGGCATACACATATGGTAGTTGTTCAGAAAAGAGATGATCACTGAATATATGAAAGGGAATGAATTTTCCATGGTAGGGTGCTCATTAAAGACATTATATATCTCTCTAAGTCATAATGAAGCCTTTCTTTGGTCTACTTCAGGACACAAGCAGGAAAATTAAAATATTTAAATATTGCATTAAAATATTGGTGGAAAAATCAAAACTGAGTGGCCTATGCATTTTAACTACTTTTATTACTTTATTGATGAAACCCTAAGGTTTTACATTTGATAATATTGTATTTATAATAAAGTTTCTTCCATTTTTTTATGAAAAGGGCAGATCTTTCTTTTAAAGAAAGCCAAACTTTGTTGAAAGATCCTGTCACTTAACAACTCCAGCTTTGCTATTTAAATAGCCTGGATTTGTCCTTAATGACCAGACAAGTGTCTGTCAACGTAAAATTAGGTAAGTCAAACTTTTAACTTCTGAAAAGTTAAAGTTAACTTTCTGAGAACCATTCTTTAATAAAAGGTATTAGGGCCTAATTTCCTAGATAGATAATCATTCTTCACCAAAATTAAAGCTCTATTTATTTTCTTCTACAAGTTTGGCTTATATCACTTGAACTTAATTCATAAAATCTAAAAAAGATTAGGCTGTTCATTTCAAACAGAGAAGTACATGTATCTGGGTGTTCATGGTGTTTAATAAGCATACTCTAATGTGAATAAAGAAAAAAAACATCTTTAGTTTGAAAGCAAGGGTGTTCGCCCCTCCTCTCACCCATTGGCACTTATGACACTTGGCAGCTCATTATCACACTACACAGAATCTCATGTCAGCATGTCAGATTTCTCTAAATTTTGACAGAATTAAAGTAGTGCCATTTGATATAATTGATATTGTACAGTTAATCAGGCAGTAGCTCCATAACACAGTAACATTTTCAAAAGGCTTAATTACTGAACTGTGAAGATTTACTGCCATCTGGAAGTTCCTTCCCAAAGTTCTGTTCCTGAATTTTATGTAGGGTTCACAAAAATAACTTGGTCCATTTAGAAATCATGCCCTCGATTTGAAAATTAAAATTGTTATTTTTGGAATCTCATTTGGCCTAGAGATCATAGAAACCTTATGAAAAATAAAGGAGCAATGGCAAATGAGATGGAAGGAAATAAAAGCAGAAGCTCTGGAAATTCTTTGCCTTATGTAATGTGTAAGAGCACAGACTTGGGAGCCAGATGGCTAGATTTCAAACTCCAGTTCTACCACTTACCAACCAAGTGACCTTGGACAAGTTATTTCAAGTTTCTGTACCTCAGTTTCTTCATCTATAAAATGTGGATACTAATAGCATTTATAAAGTGAGGTTTAAATGTGTTACCATTTGAAAATTTCTTGGACCTATGCCTGACACATTGTGAGAACAATGTAAATGCTTGATATTTTTGTTTGTATTAAGATTTTTAAATTTTTTGTCCTCAGGTCTGTTCTCATCCTAAGAGACAAACACACCATTTTAAGAGTGTCGTCTGGGCTATTAAAAGTTCTATGCCTAAGAACTAACCAGTTAAATATAAAGCAGCACCATCATTTCTCGGGAATCTTATAGCAGGATCTCTAGTTTTGAGTAAAAGGTTCAATAAATTGCCTCTACATTCCATTCTAGTGTAAGAGTCTATGATCTTATAAATTGAATTATAATGGATTCTATGGTGTTAAGTGTCCCTCAAAAATTTATATATTGAAGCTATACCCCCCTCCCCAATGTGATGGTGCTTAGAGATGGGGGCTTTGACAGGTAATTAGGTTTAAGATTAGTGTCCACACCCAATAACTTGATGATTGCCTGAGGGAAGGGGAGGAGGGGGGAGGGAGAGAGGGAGGGGAGGGGGTAGAGGGCACCAGCATTATGGACACACTCAATGGTTTGGTGTTTACCTGGAGAGGAGGGAGGAGGGGGGAAGGAGAGTTGTGGGAGGAGAGGGTAGTGGGCACCAGATATATGGTGTTGCAGGGGGACCTGATTCTGGGAGCTGGGCACATAATGCGATGCATGGGTGATGTGATGTGGAGTTGTCCATTGGGAAACTGTCTGATTGTTACCAACCAATGTCACCCCATTAAATTTAACAATAAAATATAATAATTAAAAAAAATTTGTGTCCATATATGAAGAGACATCAGAGAGCTTGCTTGATCTCTCTCTCTCTCCACCAGTGGAGGACACAGCAAGAAAGTGTTCATCAGCAACTCAGGAAGAGAGCCCTCATTGGGGAATCTAATTGGATAGTACCATGATCTTGGACTTTCCAACCTCTAGAACTGTCAGAAATAAATTCCTATCGTTTAAGACATCCAGTTGGTGAAGCAGGATGGCTCTGCAGGCTAAGGGCTCACTTTGCAGCCCTGGGGACCAACGATCGAATCCCGGCCCCAGCTTGTGTGGACCCATATGCTGATCTAAGTGTGTTTCCCATGCGGGAGGCCTTCGATCGGCTCTCGCCCCCTGGTTCAGTCCCTGGCTTGAGGGGGTGTGCTTCCCATGTGGGAGGCCCCCAGCCCAGCTCTTGCTCTGCATGGCCCCTGCCCACCTGTGTGGAATAAAAGCATGTCGAAAACTGATGACATACAATTATGGAGACTGCTCTGGGCCCTCCCCCTTCTCTCTGTCTCTCTCTGTCAAAAACAAGAAAATAAATATTAAAAAAAAAAAAAAGACACCCAGTTTATGGTATTTTGTTATGGCGAATCTGGTTAATACAATGGATAAGGTAACTAATAAAAAATTTCAAAAAAAGAAATATTCATTATTCTCTACCCTGCTAATACAATATCTAAAAAGAAAACAAGAAAAACAGGAAGAAGGGAAGTGAAAGAAATGGATGAAGAATAATAGTAATAGTAATTATTATTATTGTTATCAAAATTCTCTATTTGTTGAAAGTTAGAACAAATTTCTATTAAGGACGTACGGTCTTCTGTAGCTTGAATAGATAGAACCCCAGAGGTATCTAGAAAGATATATAGGGGGGAAAGATGAAAGAAATACGTAAATCTTAGTCATTCCCAAGAATGAGAAAATTAGACAAAATAGAACTGATTTTATTGAATGAGGTCACACATTTCTAATAAAACCAGGTTTTCAACTTTAAAAGTTTTTTGTGAATATTTTTATATCATATATCCTTCTATTATTGTGGTTTTTTGTTAGGTACTCACAGTGTTTCATTGAATGGTCATACAACATTTATTTAATAAATCCTGAGATAATAGGAATTTATATTGCTTTCACTGTCTAAGGATATGAGTAATGGTCTTCTAACTATAATACTGGGAGCCTGTTAAGCACTTTTTTAAATCCTTTCATCATTACCGGTCTTTATTTCACATACTTCTGTGGCAGCCAGTACAGCACAGCTTCACACACATGCAACCAACTAGCATTTTGCCTCAGACACCTGTGATGAGCCTCACCTCCCATCCTAGAATTAATTCTTTATTTGCTCTATGGCATGGGATTCCAGGGAACCCCTTGGTGCCCACACTTCATGGGAAGGGATTTTGACAAATATGAAAGAAAATTGGGGGCGTTATGCTGGTCATCTTTCTCTCCCATGATGGTCAGAGCTAATACACATTTCATAAGATTTCTCAGATGAGAAGGATTTAGCAACCAGCTGTCTAAAGTAATTTTTCTCTCCCCCCTATTTTTTTCTTTGCTTCCCTTGACCAACCTTCTTCAAATAAAGCATAGATACAGCCTGTTTTAGATTATGCTCTCTGGGGGGGTGGGGGGATCAAGAAAGATGCTATCAGGAATAACCTTAGAAATCATATTCTCACAACAGTCTTGCAGCTAGATTACTCAAGGTCAGATATTAATGCAGACCCCCCACGGACACAATGTTATCAGTTACTAAGGCTTCCTCCTTTAGTAGATTAAGATGAGGTATAGGCAGAAGTTAAGACATCTGAATCATATGGGGACAATTACCGGTATAATTATAATTATAAGGATTGTGGTATAGGCTACCTTTTGTTAACTGTGTTAGAAACCTTAAAAATAAAAAATTGTGTGGTAATAATCAACTGACAACTCCAGCAAACTGTGGAAGTCAGAGAGCTTCTATGGCCGCTTTGAAGGAGAATCTCATCTCCACCAGCTAGTTGCAGAGCCCATTTGGCTGAACCTCAGGCCCAAGATACAATTGTAAGTGGTGTAGATCTCAAATGAGACCATGAAGCAGCATCTAGATAGATCTTCTACATCAGAGTCAGGGCCCATACTGGTTCATGGAAGTGGGAACATAAAATGAATTACGTGAGTCCAGGGAATGCATCTGACAGATTATCTTTTCCAAAGATGACATTATTTTTTTTTATCTCACAGGTTATTCTAGCAACTTGCCACTCTCTTATCAAGAGGTGGGAGTGTGAATCTTGGTGGGCTTGTGACTGTCCCTTAAGCTCTCTTTAAGTAAAGATAGGAGCGCATGGCCCAGATACTCCATGTCAACCACTCTTGTATTAATACCTCTTTATCATTTCAAATCTGTACCTTCAAGGTGGTGAAACATCTCTATAAACCAATTGATGGAAGAGAAATGCAATTAGGTCTGGATCACAGATGAGTCAGTACAGAATTTTGATATTAACTAAAAATGGTCTGAAGCTGCATTATAGCGCCACTCAGGGATGACCTACATGACATGGGTAAAGGGAAATTCTCCCAATGGGAAAATGGTATACTTAGTTGTTCAATTTTTATATAAAGTAGGAATGCCGGGATGGCTCAGCAGGTTGAGCACTCATTTGCAGTCCCAGGGTTTGAGGATCGAGTCCTGGACCCAGTCAGTGTGGATCCATATGCTGAACTAGGGTATGCCCCCAATTTGGTTCTTGAGGGGGTGTGTCTCCCATGTGGGAGGCCTCTGGCCTAGTTCCTGCCCTGTGCAGCCCCGTGCCCAAGGTGGAGTGAAACTATATCAAAAACGAATGACATACAACTAAGAAGACTGCTCTCAGCCCTTCTCCTTCTCTCTGTCTCTCTCTGTCAAAAACAATAAAAATAAATCTTAAAAAAATCATATAGAAGAGAAAGTGACCCAGGGTAAGGATATATAGAGAGCCTTAAGCAATGGCAAATAGCTAGGCTGAATTTGTTATTGATCTAAAAAGAACAAGTTTAGAAAATAAATGACAAGTAAATCTGTGGCAGAAGCACTTGACTGGGTCTATCACAATGAAAACAAAGCATGAGGGTTTGCGCCCAACATAAGTACCCACCAGAGCACAGCCACCACAAATAACAGAATGACTTATCTATGACATCAGCTTCACTCCTTAGTCATATTCGTGCCAGGAATGTAGTGGCTATAGTGACCATGGTGGAAGCTATGGTATGAACTCAACAGTGTGGCCTCCCTCTCACCAAGAATGATCTAACTACTGCCACTGCTGACCACCAAACTGCCAGTAGCAGAGTTAACACATGATACAGCATCATTCCCTGAGGAGATAAGCCAGCCACTTCCTGGCAGGTTGATGGCACTGAATCCCTTTCCTCTGTGAAGGAAATGTTGGCTATCAGTGAGGAAAATCGTCAACAGATGAAGAAGGGAAATGATAAATAGCAATTACAACCTCAGAAACAACAGTACTGTGGAGATTGCAAAGTATTCTGTCTTGTTTTTCGTTGCTTATTTTTCACTCACATTATATATTAAGTCTTTGAAGAGACATTGGCTCTCTATCTTGAAGGGTTCTCTGACAAATTGGACTTGTACCTCTCTTCTTTCAAAGAAGTGAGGGCAACTTATTCTCACACACAGAAAATGAAGGCCTCATAGCACAGTGGGGAGGTCTACATAATGGAGGATCAGCAGATCTCAGTGTAGCAAGAGGTAGGAGGGCTTTGTTGGAGATCTCCTGTGCACCTCATCAGATCCTCCCAGCCTCATATTCCAGATGATTCTAGGGCACGGGTCTCCAAACTACGGCCCCCGGGCTGGATGCAACCCGCGAGGCCCTCTCATCCAGCCCATGATGACCTTTGTATCTACGGAAAAAGAATACGGAAATTTACGTGCATCCTGCCAAGATCAACCACTTACTTTTTCTACTTCTGTTCACAGTCAATGAGATGATATAACTGCTGTTTGATAGTTAATGCGGCCCTCGGGCTGAAAAGTTTGCAGACCCCTGTTCTAGGGCATTGACCAGTTCAGATGAGTGCACCCTGACAGCATCCCACATCAGGCCCCGAGAGACTGACTCCCAAATTGAACTTGGGACACTGAGAGGGTGGGAGATACAGAGGAGCTGTCCATGTGCAACGTGGAAATGCGGTTAAGTTAACTGTCCATGGGGTGAACTTCTCCCCAGTGAGAGAAGGATGTAGATACGTAAATACTGCTCCTTTTCCCCTCAGATGGAAACCCTGCACACACTTTATAGGACTCCCCAGATGATCTGACCACATCAAGTACCCTCTTTGTCCCCAATGGTGACTGAATCAAGAATGCATCTTTGTGCTGGCTGTCCTTCCTTCCTTTGTTCCCCTGTCCCCACTCCTGCTCCCAAGAAAACACTCCAATAAAGGATTCAGCCATAAGGCTTTTTGTCAGGGTCTTCTTTTGCGGAACAAGGGCAAAGACATAAAATTTCTTCACGTATTTATGTTTCCTTAGGACAAATTCTATATCTGGAATTGCTGAGTCAAAGCACATTTTTAAGGTTTAAAGGCACGAGGCCAAAAATACTCTCCAGAAAGATTTTGCAGTTTACTCTCAAGTGTCCAGTCACATGAGGAATACATGGAAGTGGTCATTTCTTCAAATATTCATTAAGGAATGAAGTTATTGTTCACTCTTTGGTAATTTGATGTGTAAAATGGCATATCCTTGTTATAATTTTTATTTTTGCATGTAAGAATAAATTTGGACTTTATTATATAAGCGTATGCTTATTGCCCTTTTGTTTGTATATTATCTTTTGTCAATATTATAGCCATTTCATGTAATTTCAAGATAGCTTTATGTATTAAAGCTATGAATAAATCCATTATATTTCTTATATATTTTTCTAATTTATTCAACATTTTAATTTTGTTTATGATGCTTTTAGACATCTAAACATTTATTTTTATTGTTTGGGAGGTCTGTCTGATTGATCTGACTCTTTTGTATCAGAGTACCATTGTTTTATTATGATAGTTTTATAGTGTTTAAATCTTATGAGAGCAGTTGGGAAACTACCCAGCCACGTAATATAAAAAATAAAGGCTTTTGTGGCTGGATTTTTTTTTTCTGGACAGCTCTCATATAATTCAAGTGTCCTATTTTCTTTATTAGCTCTGAAAAATTTTCTTGGCTATGCTTATACAGTCATTCTAAAATCCTATTGTTATGTTGAACTTAACAAATGATTCTGGACATTTGAACTAACTGTTCACATACCTTTTTCATTTTGACTTATTTACCTTATGAATCATTTCTCTATATTCCTAAATTAAACAAGTTAACATCTTGAAGAAATTTAGCATGGTCTTTTCCTCCTATTCCCACTACTGCTACCTTAGCTTGGACCCTTATCATTTTTGTACCTTATTACAATCGCCTCTCTAAAAGACTTACTATCCTACAATCCTGGCCCCTTTCCAAACCATAAGGTTTTCTTTGAAGAATTAAATCTGTTCAGTTTTATTGACTCTCCTTACTCTTCAGTATGAAGTCCATTTAACATAGTGTACAAAGCCCATCATAATCCAGCCTTTGGTATCTCTCCTATCCCATCCCTTACCACCTCCTCTCCTCTCTTCCATCCTAACCAAAAGTGGTTCTATAGTTGTTCCCAGAACGAGCAATATATTCTGTCCTTGGTGCCTCTGCCCAGGCTGCTGCTTCTGAAAGAAAAAAACATTACATCTTTTCACTGTTCATCTTTGCCTGTCTAATGACTACCCACGACGCTTGGTTCAGCCCTCATCTTTTCTAAGATGCCTTTCTTGATCTAATTTTGAATTTGTTTTCTTTTTTATGTATCCCCAGCACATCCCATACATGCTGCTACCTTTATAATGTTTATACTCCAAAGTCATTGTTAAATCTTTGGAGTCAAGGACGATGTACAGTTACTATTGTGTCGCCAGAGTCTAGTACGGTGTCTGGCATACGAAAGTCAGTTAACATATGGTTGACAGAATGAATAACCCTCAGTTTCCATACCCGTTGATAGTTCAACTGAACAACATTATGTAATGATAGTTAGATAAATATGTGTACATAAGAGGGTGTTGAACACTGTTAATTGTTATAAGGGGAGAGTCAAAGATATAAAGTTACATTCCCAAATGGCCAGAGTGAAAGGGTTTTTACTTCCTATATTAAAGAAGATAAAGTACACAAAGTACTGTAGAATTATATACCTGGAACCTATGTAATTTTTACTAACCAATGTTACCCCAATAAACTTAACAATAAAAAAAAAGATATTGTAACCATTTACATATTAAATTTTGCTTAAAACCCACTGATTCTCAAATTTGAGTTTATAAGCATTTCATTTGGGATTTTTTTCATACTACTTAAATGTGCTTATGATACATAATCACAGTTACTACTACGTACCTTTTGTATTTTGTGACGCCATCAAGTTTAGAAACTCTCCGTTGGTAAAAGGTTGTACTTTA
Source organism: Craseonycteris thonglongyai (assembly GCA_004027555.1). NCBI lineage: Eukaryota > Metazoa > Chordata > Mammalia > Chiroptera > Craseonycteridae > Craseonycteris > Craseonycteris thonglongyai. Next base: position 41,727 of record PVKE010005091.1, on the reverse strand, counting down.
TCACTTTTTATATAAAGCAGTTTTATCAAGTACCTCAAAAAGAGAAATTATATATTTTTTACAATATGAAAACTGGATATCTACATTCATTTATAAATGCTTTTAAAGGTCAAGCATGCCCTAGAAAGAACAAGTTATGTATATTAAATGAGTATAGTAAAAGTCAAAAAGACTGGTCATAAACATCTAAAGTTACTGACATTCTGACCACAATAAAAAAAAAATTAAAAAAAAAAGAATGCAGTGGAAAAAATTTAAAGCTACTAGTGAAAAGGCAGTTTACAAATGGATTGAGAAAATATGTTCTCTTAGAATTATTAAAAATAAATTAAAAACAAGTTTTCATGTTAAATTTACCAAACTGATTTATAGACTGTGTTCAATTGTGCTGAAAGCTTTTAAATATTTTTCTTTAGTAATATATGTATGTATGCTTGATTTAATATAAATTTTGTTTTGTGATTCTTTAACAGTTATTTTAATGCAGCATTGTCAGGATAAATTTGTTGGGTGCAAGGTTTGTTCAAGCACAATATGTAACTTAAAAAATAGGAGGAGTGATGAATCTTGTGCCCATTTAACATGTACTTATTGACTAAGTAACTTTCTAAAACATTCAGGAATTTTTCATAAGAGCTCATTTCTGATTTTTTTTCAGTTATGATCTTCTAAAAATGTATACTTCTTCCCATATTAAATTTTATTTTTTGATGGCTTAAATGACTCATATATTTTTGCTTCTTTTTAAGCATCAATATCTTACTTTGATCTCTCTTTTGAAACTCTAATGTTATATTTGAAGGGACAATTCTTATATTTCTAAAAAGTAATACGTAGATAATCAAAATTTTCAGTACAGTACTTGACTCAAAATGTCATAAATTAAAATAATACACTCCTCAGGAAAAACCAAAGCACTTCTTTTGGCTATGTGTTTAGGGAAAGGATGAGCAGTTACGAAGCTTACAAATATTAAACTTCCCTGGCACTTAACCAATTCTCATACTTCAACTTTTTTTTTTTTTTTTTTTTTGGCTGCTTTCATTTCTCCTTCTGGCTTCCAGGGTTAGGACTTCGCCATCCATGGGGTCTATGTGTCCTTATACACTTCATTCCCTCTGACTTCTTTCCTCTCTTACAAAGTTCTTAGCCCTTTCTTGCTGTGCCCTTACTGCCAAAACACTGCATCCCACATATGAAAGCAAACCTAAAGATGTGGCAGCAAAATTTGGACATAACTTTTTTTTTTTTAAGAAAAAAACCAAAAAACAAAAAACATGGTAGGGAAGTGGTATGATGTGTAATCAAAGCCAAATAATCACTGCTTTCTTATTGATTTCCTCTTCAAATACTAAATTCAAAAGTCATATATGTTAGTACTTAAATGGATTCGATAAATAAAATAATAATAATTTTTCATCATTTTGCACTAGGCTTGCTGAAAATCATTCAATATGCTTTTTCACTCCCATTTGAAATGCCAGCATGGAATTTTTAGCATCATGAGTATGTTATGGGATCAACACAACAGACTGAGTATTGAGTCTGTAAAACGGAAACTTAGCATATTTTAAAATAGACTTTTACTTATTAGAAAGAAAAATAGATTAAAAAAAATTTTAACTGACAAATATCATATAAGGTATAATACAGATTTCCAACAGAGAACTTTCTATGCCATATATAATACGGACATGTTTGATCTTTTAAAATAAAGAAATGCCCCTTAAGAACAACAACACCAACAGAAAGGACAAAAGCAAAAACTAAACAACTCAAAAGCTTGCATAGTGAAGCTGGGATGGCTCAGCAAGTTAAATGCTCATCTTGTAGCCTTGGGGTCAAAGGATTGAGTCCTGGCCCCAGGCTGTTGGGACCCATATACTAAACTGGGGTGCACTTCTCATGTGGAAGGCTCCAAGTTTGGTTCTCCCCAGGGTGAGCTTCCCATGTGGGCGGTCCCTGGTTCAGCCCCTAGCTCGTGGGGGCATTTTTCCCATGCAGGAGGCCCCTGTCCTAGTTCCCACCCTGTGAGGGCCCCCCTGCCCACCTGTTTGGAACAAAGCCACATTGAAAAGTGATGATGTGCCACTGTGGAGACTGTCCTGGGCCCTCCCCGTTCTCTCTGTCTCTGTCAAAAAGAACAAAATAAACCTTAAAAAAAAAGAAATTAAAAAAAAGCTTATGAAAGAATCGAGAAATATATGACCTCACTTATAACTTAGGTGGAATATAAAACTGAGATGAACAAAGAAACAAAGACTCACAGACACAGTCAATAGTTTAGTGGTTACCTGAGGGTAAGCGGGGAGGTGGGTGGGAGAGATGGGTTGGGGGGAGTAGGGAGCGAGAATCAAACACACACTGATGGAAAGTGAGCTGATTCTGGGTGGTGAGCACATAATGTGATGTATAGACAATGTAATGTAGAATGGTACACCTGAAAACAATGTAATTAATATTAATTAATGTCACCTCAATAAATTTAACAACAACAAAAAGCTTGCATAGTGAACAATAGTTCATGTAGCAAGCAAACAATACTTCATGTCATAAGATTGAGAAAATTATTTAAAATTTATTTAATATTAAGAACTGGTGTTAACAATTTTCAAAATCAGATACACACTTCTCCACCTTAAGGATAGACTGTACTTCAAGAGATATACTTTGGGGACTCTTGGTTGGTGGCGGCTTACCTCTACTCCACCATCCAATTGTATTTCTCAAACTCTCATCAGTGTAGGGGCCCTTCTCCGTTACCATATTGCATCTACAAATAGCATAAAACTTTCGCAGGATAGCTCTAAGTTCGTATTCTGCAAATGTTCAAACCCATATACCTTGTAAATCCTTTTCTCTTTATTCTCCGAACTTCCTCAAGCAAGACTCTTTTATCTGCTTTCATTTAGTGTCATTTTTAAAATATGTTTTCTATATACAGGGGCTGTCTGGAAAGTATCCAGCCATGTAATATAAAAAATTGAGGCATTTATTGGCTTGATTTCTTCTGGACAGCCCTCATCTTTTTAAATATACTTCCAGTATGTTGAATGTGCTTTCTTATTTCTACAAATGTTTTTTGTTTGTTTTTTTTTTGTTTTTTTTTTTTTAGGAAAAGATCTTTTTTTTTAATTAGCAAAATATCATATGATCACTGTAAACAATTGAACTATACATACCACTTTTCACTAAATGTACTTCTATTTATATTTTTTAACAGAAATTAAAACCTACTGCAACCAGCATTTTTTCTTTTCACTTAACATTACATCTTAGAGAATCTATGTTCATATCTAGGGAATTGACTCACTATATTTCTTAATGATTGAAGAGTATTTCATTGTATAACTGGTATCATAATTGGTATACCTAATTCTCTATTTACTAACATCAAATTTGTTGTCCATTCTTATTACCTGAAATAATCTAACATTCTTGTACAGACATTTTTGCTCACCCATTGTACTATCTATTTGCTTAGGATAAAGTCTAAGAAGTGGAGAGGCGTGCACATTCTTTTAATGTGTTGCAAATTGTCAAATTGCTCTATACAGCAGTTATATCAGGTTACTTTCCTCTCAATGCTGTGGGAGTCTAGTTGTATAGTAATTACATCCCCATACTCTCACCAATGCTTGGGACTTATCAATATTTAAAAACAAATCAAATCAATGAAAGATGAAATTCTGATTACTTTATTTGAATTTCTTTTATTTCTAATGACATTAATGGCTATTTTCTGCCATTAAGGTAATATTTAGAAAGTATTTGCTGTTATTTTCTCACATGGCCTTTCTCTGTACATGTGTCTTCCTGGTATCTCTTACTTTTCTTACAAGGACACCAATCATATTGGATAAGAACCCTACCCTTATGTCCTCAACTTAAATATTTCTTTAAATATCTTGTCTTCAAATATGGTCACTTAGAGGACACTGTGTAAAGGAGGTCATCTCTAAGTCAAGAAGCCTCTGAAGAAGCCAACCCTGCTAGCTCCTTGATCTTGGACATCCAGCCTCCAGAATTGTGAGAAATAAATTTCTGTGGTTTACGCTGTTATAGCAGCCTGAGATGACTAATACACTTCCCCACCTTAAGATTCTAACATTGTTATTCCAAAATTTCTTCTCATAATTTATGATCTTATTATTATTATTATTTTTTCCCCAATTTAAATCTCTAATTTTAGACCTGAAAATAAAGGTAAGATTTATTTTGGTGCAAATGGGAGGTGGAATTCCAACTTTATATTTTTGTAAATGCTAAGCCATTTGTACTAAAATGTGTTTTAGAAAAACCAATCAATACACTGATTTGAAATGGCACCTATCATGCTTGCTACATTCCCATTTGTGTCTGCTTCTGGACTCCTAAATCTCTTCCATTGATCTGTGTGTTTATTCCTGTGCTGGTATCACACAATATTATACTTTTTCAATTGTCACACCTGAACAATATGGCTTAATACATTTTTGGCCAATTCCTTCTCATCACTCTTCTTTCTCAGAATGTTTCTAAGCATCCTTACATATTTTGTTTTCAAAATAAACGAGGATTTTGTCATGTCAAAAAGGAAGAGGGGTCTCTTTGTTAAATGTACAAATAAATTTGTAGAAAATTCGCACTTTTATAATATTTGTCCTCCCAACAAGAACATGCAATGCATCCCCTTTCGGTCCGATATTCTTTCGTGTCCTTCACTGAGTTCACTGGTTTGTTTTTTTTCTTCGTACAGGTTATATACACATGTTTCTGGTAAAGTTTATTCTTGGCATCCTTTGTCTTGGGCCAGGACTTTGCAGGGGAAGAAGATAAGATGCCCTGCTGTTTTGGTTTAAGTTTGAAACTTACCCTTCTTTCTCAGGCCTGGCTTAGTTCTAAAAACACCATTATCAGGAACTTCGATAGACTTTTGCTCAGTTTTTTTTTTGAGAACGCCATCGCTTAAAATACAGAGCCAGAAATTTTGAAACACGATGCTTCTCCCTGCATTGATACATCCACCTTGTCACTGATTCTCAATAGCTGCAAATGTGACCTGCGAATGAGGCCTGCAAAGCTTTGGTTGCTTAGCAACAAATGGGACTACTAGCTCCTCCTTTCCCCATTCTTCTAGAAATAAAGGCTTGAGCCTCAGGGTCCTGAAGGGAAACATCAGTTAGAAGTCACAGTGAAGGGCTTTTCTTCCTTAATTTGCCTTCTTTACTTCCAAATGCCCATCCTGCATTTAAAGCTTTGGTCACAGAATAAATTTATAAACGGAAGTCTCATACCTGGGAGGGGACCTGCATTGTAAGGTAGCTCTGGGTCCCCCAAATTCCCAGGTCCCCCCATTTTCCAAGATAACATTATTCCCTGTCAAGAGCCCAATCTTAACTAAAGAGACACAGTGTAATAGGGCATTCGGCTGGTCTCAGAGCAGGGAACAGGGACAGAAAGCTCTTCCTGCGACAGGGATATACTTACTATACTCATAATTTCTCTATCTATTCCCCAACACACAAGCTTCATTTCACGTGTTTCTTTTCCTGCTGTACTTCATTTAAAGCCACAAAGATTTTACAATTCAGTCATTCATCTAATTCCCCACATTTAAGACATGAATCTGATCCTCTCTGTAGCCTTTTCAGCCAGGACACAAAGCACAGGCCACAGCTTGGCTATAGTTGGTTAGGTGTCCCTCCCCCATTCAAACAGCTATAGCCATGGGCAAGACACCATTATTTAAGGGATGAAGAGTGTGGCTTTAACCTGTGGTTGGGATAATGTTACATGGAGTGTATGCTTTTCCTAAACTGTCCCCCTTTTTTTTTTCAATTTATGAGTCACTTTATTTCAGTTATCTCTCTTTTATACATCACAGAGACTGTTTTCAACCTAATTTGAGGGTTCATCTTTTAAATAAATGAGTTGTTTACACCCAATTTCATTTAGAGTTAATAATAGCAATATTTGGTCATTTAAACTAAATGAATTAAATTATTTATTTTAATACAAGCAATCAGCATTTATGGAATATTTAGTATGTGCTAGGTGCTGTCATAATCCTTTTTAATATAAGTGACATATTATCATTTAATCCTCACATATTGGGTATTTATCCTCATGTGATAAATGAGGAAACTGAGTCACAAACAAGTTAAGAAACTTGCTTAATAGCACATACCTCATAATCAATGATTCACTCTTAAAACCCAGGTAACTGACTGCAGAGCAAGCTTTTTGTCTAACATCTTAGTTTTAGCTTTCTGTGCTTTAATGCTACTTCCTCTATTTTTAATTTTTGTCCTGTGGTTGATACTTCCTCTTCACTTCCTCAGGTCTCTTCAATCTTGTCCCTCTCCATTTCAGCCCTACCCTTTCATATGAGGGGCACCCCCTCCTTCATCTGAGAAACTCAGACAACCAGCAAAAAACAAACAAACAAAAAAACCAGACCATAGAAACAAAGTGAGGAGGGGCTGGGTGCTCTCTTTACATTCCAGGAATGCCAGCTGGGCCTAGGAATGTTGTTGAAGGATGGTAGAAGAGAGGCTGCAAGGGCCCATCCTTCCTCAGAGTTGGCCTGCAGCTTCAATCTTGTTCCTTCATATATAAGCAGGGCTTGACAGAATTTCCTCCACTTCCCATAAAACTGTTATGCTCTCTAAAGAAATAGCATCTTCCTTTAATTTGCTTCTAAATTCTACTCTATTTGGAATTAATTCTTTGGTGTCTGGAATAATTTTCAAAGTAAGCATCCTCCCCACATCGCACTCCACCTTATTCCTGTGGTTGCTTTACTTTGACCAAAGGGGTATGTTTCTTGGTTGCAGTAAAATATATGCCTTTATCCTACGATCATTCTGGAATTGTTAACTTCCTTTTGATTCATCCTGCTTGAGGTAATCTTTAATTACTCCCATCTACCTGAGAAACATTTTTTAGCTACCCAATATCACCATTAAAATTATGCCTAAACACTTAAGGAATAAACAATCAGCAAGAATTTATTCTTCCATATACAAACTCCATTTAACTAGAGTGTCTAGAAACCAATGTTAAAAATAATAATGACAATAATAATAAATGGTAATGTTAATAATTTATATAACAAAATCAAATATACATGTATATTATAAATTAATAGCTATCTACCAGGAATCTAAAAGTCATTCTAAATGCTACGCATTTATCAAAAAATCCCATTGAGACCAGGAAAAAAACATTAAAAAGGAACATTAACCCTAGAACTGTACCCTGGGGTACAAATGAAAAAAAATTTTTTTAATTGCTTGTAACTTTTTAAAAATGCAACGGTTTATTTTGTGCGTTCGTGTATTTGCGGGGGGCGGGGGGACGCACCGATACCTCAGTTGGACGGTAGTCCTGTTGGCGAGTGAACGTGACATGCTGCTTGTGGGGCACACATGTACCCCAGGGTACGATCAACGTAAGTATTTTGATTTTATTTTATTTTTTATTATTTCGTTTTTTCATGTTTTTTTTTATTGCTTTATGGCATGAATCTAAAAGAAGGTTGTATGACATCTTTATGTACATATTTTATCAACAAAAAACTATAAAACATCTCCTTCTGACTGCACTACAATAGATTAGCAGTTGCTTGGTTTTAGAGGTAGATGTCCATTTTGTATGTATATACCTTCAAAGCCAGATAAATATGGAATTAAACTACTAATGCTTTGTGATGCCAAAACGTATTACATGATAAATAGTATAGTATATACAGGAAAGGATTCTATTCCTCGAGGAATACCCGTTGCCGAATATTTTGCTCTTGAGCTGTCAACTACAATAAACAACACTAACAGGAATATAACTTATGATAATTGGTTTACCTCTATACCTGCCGCTCAAAAACTGCTGTCCAAAAATGTAACTACAGTTGGAACACTAAAAAAAAATAAAACAGAGCTACCTCAATATTTTACTGCAATCAAAGACGGTAACCTGAATACATCAATGTTTGCCTTTCATGATGAACTTACTTTGCTTTCATATGTTCCTCCAAAGCTCAGCAAAGGAAAAAAGAAAAACATACTTATGCTTTCAACTATGCATTACGCTGCAGACAAAGATAAATCCGTGAATTTGCCTGATATTATTAGTTTTCACAACCAAACAAAGGGTGGAGTCGATATGTTTGATCAGCTTTGCCATACTCACAGCATATCGCACAAAACTCGCCACTGGAGCCTTTGCGTATTTTATGGATTACTCAATATTGTGGGAATTCCATGATATTACTACATTCCTCAAATGCCACTAATAAGCAAACTTTTAACAATAGACTCACTTACCTGAAGTCTCTAGCTTTTGAGCTTATAAAACCCTACTTGGAAGAAAGGTTTCAATACAGAACTTTACCAACATCCCTACAAGTGAGTATTGGAGACATATTGGGTAAAAAACGACCATTACCTGCGGAAACCCCTTCCAATTCAAGATCTGGAAGGTGTTCTTTCTGCCCAAGATCCAAGGACCGCAAATCACGTGTACAATGCGCCAAGTGCAGAGCTTTTATTTGTAATGAGCACCAAAATAAAATTTGCCAAAATTGTTATCTGGAGAGTTCCTAATTATTGTGCCTTTTTTGATAAATGTAACTGAAATTATTTTGTAAGAAGGCTATGTAGTTGATTTTAAATAAATGTTTATTCTCTTTTTGAAAATGTGTTTTTTTTTTCATTGGGGTGCACCTGTACCCCAGGGTACTGTTAATTAAAGTCTAATATGGGTACGGTTCTAGGGTTAATCTGCTTTATGGCACCAAGTTCACCAGTTTCTTGGTTGTAGTTTGTATTCTGGAATGTAATAACAAATTAGAGTCTGGATGCCTGACAAAGTTTCACTGACTCCAGTAAAAGTCAATGGAAGTTTTGCATGAGTCAGATCATGCAAAAGTTATTTAAAAACTAAGTATGAATTTGGACTAATAGATAGAAGAGAAATTGATTAAGGTCAAGTCATTTATAATTAATGTGTAGACCAATAAGCATTATAGAAAGTTTAATTCCAAAATTTATTCTCAAGTAGGACAAAATAATTTAAAAATTAACTGAGAAAGCCCTCATTGAATCATCATGCATTTTATTGAAAAAGTTAAATTGAATGGTGTAATGCTGTCTTACTTAAAAGGTATTGTAAAGAATTAGCTGAAAAATGTTCATACTTTATGTGGAATCCTTTGTCACAAAAATACATTCCTGGAATTATACTAATAAAAAAATATGTATGTATATGTGTGTGTGTGTTCCAATAGAGTTTCATAAAGTAGTATTAAAAAAAAGCTCCTTAAGTCTTTCTGTTATAGAAATATAGCAGTAAAATGTCTAAATATAATAGATATAATACTACTAAAACTCATAAAATACTTAATCCTTTCATTACCACTAAAGTCCTAAAAGGGGGATGCAACATGGTCAGAAATATTTCTGGTTTTGAAAACATCAATTATGAAAAGCATTAGGATTGTGTTTTTACCATCAACTGCCCACCATAAATCTGGGAATTGTTTAATTTTCACAAATGAGGTAGCTAATGCAATTTTATGCTACAACTTACCTCAAAATAGACCATACCTCTTAAAGAGCATCCTCGGCCTTGGATATATTGAGTGTTGCACAGAAAATTGTATCTATGCTCTGCAGGAAAAAGAAAATATCCTAAGACATGTAAACCCATGAAAGGAAAGGCAGGTGGAGCAAAAGAGAACAGAAAGGGGGACAAAAATGTAAAAGGAGAAAATTATGCCCTCTATTTGGCTATAGAGTAATGCTTCTGGTTTTAACGTGAAATATTTTTCATTGCTTTTTAGTTACTGCATACATCTTCCACACAAGAAATAAAATCACTTAAGAAAGTATGGAATATATATAGCTGAAAGCTAACCTTATGCCCTCAGGGAGAGAGTGATTAATTAAGGCAGTGTTTAGCATTCAGTTGTAACCCTGTGATCCTTACATTCACCTACTGACAAATCTGTTTTGTGACTATTTGGAATACAAATTTTCTACATGAATCGTTTCCATAATAAATCACGTTTGTGGCTCTTTTTATTATATCTAAAGCTATTGTTTTACATAAAAAATTAAAGTAAAATTAGTCTTCTTTACTATATTTTGAGAAGGATTTTTAAATATCTCTTTCAAACTGTTGGTCTCAACTTTGAGGACTGATCAAAACTAATGTATTAATATTTTTCATATACCAATTTTGTCCACCCAAGAATATACCCAAAATGTGTATACTATTATTCAAAACAACTTGGTAATTTCTTTTGAAAACAGAACTCCTGAGGCACCCATAGCCTAGTGGCTATATACATTGCGCCAACTTCAAGTTCAACATGAAGAAATTAAATAATTTCAAGGTAATGAAAAATAACTTTTAGAGACACTGAAAAACATATTTAGAAGGTGGGATATTTTCTAGCTTGACTTTTTTTTTTTAAGATTTATTTTATTGATATTTGATACACAGAAAGAAACAGAGACAGAGAGAGACAGAGAGAAGGGGAGGGCCCAGAGCAGTCTCCATAGTTGACATTAGTTTTCCATATAGTTTCACTCCACAGGTGGGCATGGGACTGGGCATGGGACTGCGCAGGGCCTGGAGGAACTGGGCAGGGAGCTTCCCATAGGTCCTGGCAAGAACTGAACTGAGGGCACACCCCAGTTCAGCATGTGGGTCCGCATGGGCGGGGGCTGGAATTCGATCCTCGGTCCCTGGGGCTGCAAAGTGAGCGCTTAACCTGCTGAGCCATCCCAGCTTTCCCTAGCTTGCCCTTTTGTTGCCACAACTGACACCAATCCGGATCTAAGGCATCTGGGACTCATGACACATGATTTCACCAGCAATGTGACATATGAGACAAACAGCATGCAATACAACATAGAGTAAATAAACAAAACAAAAGGATCGGGCAAAAGGAGTACTCCTGTTTAACAAACTCTAACGTTAACAGGGCCAGGCAGGCCATATAGATGAGTGAGTAAGGCAAGTATATATGCATAGTCAACTGGGTAGTGAGGACTGTGGTAAATTAGAGCAAGTCCTCTCTCAAGGAGTAGGGTAATCTGCTGATACACATACGAGTATGTATTTCAGGCAGTCCATTTAACAGTTACTAGCACGTTCTGATCAACACTCATTACCATCTACCCTCATTCAGTCCCGTGGCTTTAAAACCATTATACGCAAAGGAGAGCCATGTTATACCTCAGTCCAAACTACTCACCTGAACTTCATATTGTCAGCCAGCTGACTATTAACATCTCCACTTGGACTTGTGTCAGGCATCTGAAACAAATTCTTGACCATTGATTTGCCACTCTGAAATCCAAATAAGGTCTTCCCATTCTTTTCCATCTCAGTGGATGGCTCCACCCCATGTAGTTTCTTAAGTGAAAACCTTCAAGTAGCCTCTCTCAGGTTCTCACTTATAAGATGACTAAGAAAAGAAGGAACAATGGTCGTGCCAAAAAGGGTCACAGCTATGTGCAGCCTATTTGTTGAACCAACTGAGCTCAAAGTGCCCAAGGACAAGGCAATTGAAAATTTCATTTGAAACCTAGTAAAGGCTGCAGCAACTAGGGCCATTTCCAAAGCGAGTGTCATCCCCACCACCATGTCCTTTCCAAGCTGTATGTGAAACTACATTACTGCGTGAGTTGTGCCATTCACAGCAAGGTAGTTGGAAATCACTTGTTCAGTGAAGCCCAGAAGGACCCTGAATGAAAAACCCCACCCTAATTTAGACCTGTGGGTGCTGTCCCACGACCTCCACTGAAGCCCATGTAAGGAGCTAAGTCCTTAAGGACTGAAAAAATATGTCCCGGGGGAAAAAATAAATGAACATTATACTTAAAAAAAAAGAAGAAGAAGAAGAAAAAACTTCAAGTAATCCTTGACACTTTTCTCTCTTCTCCTATCCTTAAGTCCAATAAATCCTTAATTCCTGTGGGTTTTACTTTAGAAATGTGTTCAGAATCAGCCCACTTCTCATGTCTACCATGACTACTATAATTTTATTTGTGTCCTGGACAATTGCAAATAATCTCTCAACCATCTACCTCCTTGCTTTCATTCTGATTTCCTCACAGTCTCTTCTCCATGTAGCAGCTAGAGATTCTTTTAAAGATTTATTTTTATTGTTTTTGACACAGAGAGAGACAGAGACAGAGACAGAGACAGAGAGAAGGGGGAGGGCCCAGAACAGTCTCCATAGTTGCACATCACTGGTTTTCCCACATAGTTTCATTCCACAGGTGGGCGCAGGGCTGCACAGGCCAGGAACTGGGCCAGGGTCTCACCCCTGTGAGAACCGAACTGGGGGCACTCCCCAATTCAGCATATGGGTCCGCCTGGGCCGGAGCCTGGATTCGATCCTCGGTCCCCGGGGTTGCAAAGTGAGTGCTTTACCCACTGAGCCATCCCGGCTTCCCCAGCTAGAGATTCTTTTAGATACTAAAATAAATAAAATTTAAAATGTCCCAGAGACATTTAACTCCAAGATAACCTTAGTTGGGCAAAAAAAAAAAGAAAAACGTCTACAGTCATCCCCACATAACATTTCAATCAGTGACGGACTGCATATATGGCAGTGGTCCTATAAGATTATAATGGAGCTGAAAAGTTCCTATCACCTAGAGACATCATAGCTGTCATGATGTCATAAGTGATATCCTAAAGCAATGTATTACTCATGTTCTGATGCTGGAGTAAACACACTTATTGTGCTGCCAGTCGCATAAAAGCAGAGCACAGACAATTATGTATAATATATAATATTGTATAATGATAATAAATGATTGCTACTGGTTTATGTATCTACTATATTATACTATAGTATTCTATGCTATACTGTACTGTACTATATTATACTATTTTATTTTTATTTTAAAGTGTAATCTTTTTACTTGCAAAAAAAGAATTTGCTGTAAAACAGTGTATGCTGTGCACTCAGTGGCAGCCTCGTGCATCTCGTGTTTATTGCATCCCTTGATTGCATCACCCTCTCTTGTGCTTGATTTAATATCATCTTATTTTATACAGTGAGATGCTGTATAGGCTTATAGCCTAGGAGCAATAGGCTATACCACGTAGACTAGGTATATAGTAGGTTATACCATTTAGATTTGTGTAAGGGCAATCCATGATGTCTGCACCATGACAAAATCACATAACAAAGCATACGTATCTGCCTACGTATCCCTGTTGTTAAGAGACACATGGCTGAATTCAATACTTCTCTACCTTAGATGTTTTCCCCCCTTTTCCCACCTCTGAACGCCACTAAACATAATATATATATCAACTCATCACAATCACTGCTCTAGAGCACTTCAGCATTATCTGGCACGCTACACTTGTTCTCTTGTCAATTGTTCATTTTGTGCCTCTAGAATGTAAAGCTCTAGAAGGGCAGCCTCTGTTTTCTTCATTTCTGTATTCAGATAGACAAGAACTGTGCCAGGCACACAATGGCTACTCAATTATGGATGGATGGATGGATGGATGGATGGATGGATGGATGGATGGATGGATGGATGGATAGATGGATGGATGAACAGTTAAGATCTAAATCCAGGCACATAATCACAAAGTGTAGGCTTTAGCCACCAAACACCATGACTCCTGGATGTGCCCAGGACATGAAGGGCCTTATGAGTAATAATAAATAGCTTCAATTTTATTCAGAAAGCAAGAAGTTATTGAAGTGTTTTAATAGAAAGAATGACAACATTAGATTCACGCTTACGACAAATTACTTTGATAGCATCCCTTGAGAATATTTTGCATGGAGAGAAAAAGTTTTGCAAGATTTATTATAATCTAAGCAAATGATGCTGGTATTCTGGCATATGGTAGTGGTAATAGAAGAAAAAAAGACTAAATAGAAAGTTTTCATAAGATGGGTTCATCAGGATCTGGTCACTGATTGGCTGTGGAAGTTAAGTGGGGTGAGGAGCTAAGGATAATTTACATGTTTATACCATTCAATGCTATAGCTTGGCTTAAGGGATAATTATTCAGTGTGGTCATACTAAGTTTAAATGTCTGAAGGACATCCATTTGAAGTTATTATAAGGTCAATAATAGAGAGGATTAGCCTAGGGGGTTAGATTTTGGAGTTACTTACCATATAGATTATAACTGGAGCTACTGAAGAAGAGATCATCTAAGCAACCACACAATTTGAAGAGAATCTAGGATAAAACATAAATAAAAATATGTAAAATGCAGGCAGAGAGAGAAAAGCTTGCAAAGAATAATGAATGGTCAGCAGGTTAAAGCAAAATCTACTGCTGTTTGCCCAGAAAGAACTTACTAGGCAAAGCAGCTTACTTACAGAAGTGCCAATATATTCACAAGTAGTATGTACCAGGAGACTCTGAATCAAATTACACTATCATTCAAAAGAGCTAATGTGTAAAACCATCAGAACAGAGTGGATGGATAAGCTGGAAAGATATAATGGGTTGATCAATACAATGTCATTCTTGGCATTAAATATGGTATGTAATAAATAAGCAATAAAGGATAGCAAGGTGCTGGGAAATGTCTAATAGAGAAATGACAGAGGAAATAAAAGAGAAATGAAATATCATACCAAGGCTAACAGTCTATATACCCATTCTACCTCAATGTTGCCACTATACTCACTGTTTACTTGTAAAATTTTGCAGTCCTTTGAAATCTGGAGATTTCTTCTCATCACATATTGGGGGTAAGAGGTTAGTTAGCAAATTTTTATTTGGGTTTCACTGTAATTAAATTGTATATAATTATGTTGTTCATTGTTAATTTTTATAATAAAGTCATAATTCAAATAGAAAAAATCAGTTGATTTTAAATGATTGTTTCAGAGTATCATGCAAGCTCTCTGAGATTGTCTTTTTAACAATTATAAATACCATTTTCAGTAAGTTTACATAATTAAGAAACTAAGGATTAAAGCTGAAGTTATTTTTTTAAATACTGTATTTTTCCATGTATAAGATGCCCCTATGTATAAGGTAACCCATACTTTCTAACCCAACATTAAGAAATCAATACAAGGATAACTCCTGTGTATAATATGATCCCCCAATTTTTTTTTAAGATTTATTTTTATTGTTTTTGAGAGAGAGAGAGAGAGAGAGATAGACAGACAGATAGACAGACAGAGACAGAGACAGAGACAGAGAAGGGGGAGGGCCCAAAACAGTCTCCATAGTTGCACATCATTGGTTTTTCCACATAGTTTCATTCCACAGGTGGGCATGGGGCTGCACAGGGCAGGAACTGGGCCGGGATCTCACCCCGGTGAGAACTGAACTGGGGGCACTCCCCAGTTCAGCATATGGGTCCACCTGGGCCGGGGCCGGGATTCGATCCTCGGTCCCCGGGGCTGCAAAGTGTGTGCTTAACCCACTAAGCCATCCAAGCTTCCCTGATCCCCCAATTTTTGATCTAACAATTTTAGACAAACTATCATCTTATCAATGGGAAAATATAGTATGTCTTGTTTAGCAACAGCTAACATCTTTTGAGAGATTAACGTATATTTGGTAATATATAGCCACTAATTAGTACAGTACAATGACTTTATAAAGTAGATTTTATTATTATTATTGCCATTTTACAAATGAAGAAGGTGAGACACCAAAAATTTGAGTGTTTTGCTTGTTCAGTGGCAGAGCCAGGAACTCTTACATTGTGACTACGGCACCCATACTCATTTTCCTTTCAGTTATATTGCCTCCAATATTTTATCATGTTGACTATTCATTTGTTAACAGTTACTTTTGGGTGATAGCTAACTCTCATATGCTACTACACCTCACAAAATGACACAGAACGTTATCACCATCATTTTATATGATGCAGCATTTAATTTTTTTTATAATGTGGGCAGTATAAGCAAATTTGTTTGTGTTGCCTTTTGAACTGAATAATCAGACAGAAATTGAACTCAATAATGAAGCACTTACATATGGATTTTAATATGAAATAAATATAAAATTGTGATCAATATTTAATCTCTTACAAATAATGGACTTATTTCCATTTCCTGGTGAGAAAACCTCGAGAGATCTCAATAGCTGACAGGACCGATGGCTGGGAAGAGAGCACAGCTAGGCAAGTATTCTCCAAAGTAGTTCCTGAATGCCATCGCTTTGCCCTGAAAGCATTTAAAGGGTTCACAGCAGACTATCTGGTTTATCTTTCTATATTTCCCACTTGCTGTCACAAATTTCAAGTTTTCTGTAATTTCTCATACCTGATCAATGTATTCATTAGGCATTTCTGACAATATACTCTTAGAGATGGTCAGCTAGGTAAATTTTTTATTTTTAATAATTGATATTAAAATACATTTAAATATATTTTCTATTTAAAATTAAAATAAAATAGTCTATATTTATATTTAAATATTTTCCAAAAATGAACTTTAATGTCATGTGTAGCTCATTAACATGTGTAAAGTGCTGTGTATAAAAGGTAAAGTAAAAGTTTGGGGTGATTAAGCCAGGTAGCAAAGTCATTGGTTTGACATTAATACTGAATAGATTCCTATAATTCAAATAAATGGCAATTGAATCTGGAGTAAATAAATGAATAAGTCCTTATATTCTCAATTCTATTCTAGACAGAGTGATACATATATGGAGATACTAGAAAAATTTATGTGCATTCACAAAAATACATAGTCACTTATGTCTGTTACTGAGTGTTGCTCCATGGAGTTTACATCAGTAGCATGTGACCATTTGCAAATAAACTTAGTCCCTTGTCATCTAGTAGTAGCATAGGCAGGGTGCTTAATTCATAAGGTTGGTTGGTTGTTTTTTTAAAATTATCATTAACTTAATTTTAGTTCAAACAGTAAGTACAAGAAAGGCTGGAGGGAGGTATGGTGTGTTCAGTATCTTTATTTTGATGGTGCATACAAGGATGAACACAGGTAAGAAAATTGTGAAGAACTCTACACATGAGTACACATGTATTCACACTCAGAAATAACTATAAGTAACACTGGGTATCTAAATAGC
This sequence comes from Craseonycteris thonglongyai, assembly GCA_004027555.1. Lineage (NCBI taxonomy): Eukaryota > Metazoa > Chordata > Mammalia > Chiroptera > Craseonycteridae > Craseonycteris > Craseonycteris thonglongyai. The sequence continues at coordinate 24,682 of PVKE010005091.1, read as the reverse complement.
ATTGCTGGATTGGAGCAATGTCCGTATCCTGGTTGTGATATTATATTGTAGTTTTATAAAATAATACCAGTGGGAGATAGTGAACAAAGTGTTTAAGGGATCTCTCTGTATTATTTCTTACAACTGCATATGAGTATATAATTATCTCAATGGAAATTGCAATAAAATGTAATTTTAAATTAACTTTGTTAAAAATAAAAAATAAAAATAAAATTAATATTTTAAATCCTACATTTTGTGAATTAAAAATATTTTATGTATTTAACTCATTTAAAAGGCCTCTGTCTACCTTATTAAAGTTAACTAATATTTATATAACTATTTTATTTTTGATAACTTTAGTACTCTCTTCCAGAGCTCATCTCAATTGTTAATTTTCTGATATGTAGATTTGTCACATGGGCATATGGCTGAAAAAAAAAAGCCCAGCCAGGTTTTATCTACAGTGTACATGGGAAGGTTATTTTTTTATTGTGAAATGGAAAACACAAATGCTTTGTAGCACCTGCAATTAATATAAAGTAATTTTTACATGGGGAAAAAACTACAATTGCTTCTTATCTTGTAAAACAGGAAGAGGAGATGGTTAGAGGAGATTAAGAGAAAGGAGAAGAAGAAAAATAGCATTTATTATTTATTATAAGTAAAAATCTAAATGTTTTGCTTTTATTAACTCATTTTTTTCTTATCACAATAATATAAGTTTGATACCATAATGACTTCCATTTTACTGGTGAGAAAACTGAAACCAAGAGAAATAAAATAATCCTGCCAAGGTCAAATATCTATTAAGAGTCAGAATTGAATAAAAGCAAGGCAGGTTCCTTTTGGCCTTGGGCTACCTTCAATGTATCCAAATTCTAATGTAAGTCTCCTCTTTACCTAAGATAAGGCTGTTTTAGCTAAATAATATTTCAAGATGCTTACTTAGTGTTTGGCTAGAATAGGATCAACAAAATAGATAACAGTGCTTATTTCTTGCTAATCTTTAGAACTGTAGATGACCTGTCGTGACATTTAGGAATTTTTTTTGTGGTCCATGGGGGAGAAAGTAAAAAACAAATCATTGTTTTGTTACAGCATTTTCTATAAGCAAAAAAGAGAAACAAACAAATTAACAAACTATCAAACAATACATCAAAACAATTATGGTTTCATATTCAGATTATTCAACAGTTTTAGGATTATTCATATGTGTTAACTACAGTATGATGCAAATGAGAGCAAATGCATAAGTTCAATTTATTCATTATCCAAATATTTATTAAGCACTATTATATGCAAAGTAGTATTCTGAAAGTCAGGAGAAATATGTAAATATGTAAATTGCAGTCCTTGCCCTCAAGGAACTCAAAATCTGTGCAGAAAGATAAGATATGTAGGAAAATAAATTCAGTGAAAGAGCGTGAGCTGAGATTCAAATAAATGGGGAAAATATTTTAGTAGATGAATATAAATGTAATTTAGAAAATTGTCTGGGGGAAGCTGGGATGGCTCAGTGGGTTAAGCACTCACTTTGCAGCCCTGGAGACCGAGGATTGAATCCTGGCCCCGGCCCAGGAGGACCCATATGCTGAACTGGGGAGTGCCCCCAGTTCAGTTCTCACCGGTGGCGAGACCCTGGCCCAGTTCTTGCTCTGTGCAGCCCCGCCCACCTGTGGAATGAACTATGTGGAAAAACCAATGATGTGCAACTATGGAGAATGTTCTGGGCCCTCCCCCTTCTCTCTGTCTCTGTCTCTATATCTCTGTCTCTCTCTCTCTGTCAAAAACAATAAAAATAAATCTTTAAAAAAAAAGAAAAGAAAAGTGTCTCAGTTATACTAAACTAGCCTTGACAATAAGGGTAATTTATTGACTCACAAACTCACATTTTGAATAGTAGTAGAAGTTGAAGTTGCAGGTAAGATTTGATCCAGCAGCTCTTTGGTATCATCAAATAGCAATTTTGTTTCCCTCTTTAGTTTTCTTTGCAATGTGACAAATTTATTCCAAGGCTAGTTAACCTTGTGGTTGCAAAATAGTTATCAATAACTACAATAAGAGGGTAGGAACAAGAGAAAAAGAGAGAGAATGATCTATTGACTGAAGTTTTATTTTTATCCCAAACACCAATTAAAGTCATGGATTTCCTTGTTGCTACATTACCTAAGTCCTCTATTGAACCTTAGGCAATCTCTATGACCTGGGGAATTCCACATATTAAGTAGGCTTAGGTCTTAATTCACATTTATGAACTAATATCTTTGTTAAGGGGACCCATGGCTGTATCACTTAGGTTGGCTATTAAGAGTACATTCTTAGAGGAGCTGAACTGACTTAATCTCAAAACATGTGGCTTCTACATGAGGGTAGTGTAGAAAGAATACTAGGTGGCAACCACTACAATTGACTCTTATCAGTCATACACACCCTCCTTTCCAAGTGGCATTTGAGGTGATCATTGAAGAACAAAAAGTAAATATGCAACGATTCATTATTTTCTTGATTTCAGGAGGGCACTTCAACATCTTTTAATAAGTTAAGGTCATCCTTATATTCAATTAACTGGAGTGAAGAAACAATGAAATGTCAATTTTTAAAGTCCCCCAAATAGTCATTCAGTTCAGAGAAAGCTGTTTTCAGTGGTAGAATTGTTTTGACTCCTCCTACATCTTATCAAGGATCTTCCTCTTCCTTATTTCACAAGTTCCCAAAGTCAAAGTTTCCAAAACAAGAACGGGATCTGTAAAGGCTGGTGCCTAATACATTATGAGACATTTTATTCTAGATGTTGAAACTGAACCAAGTGTGTCCATGACTTTGAAAAGGCTTGCCTCTCCCAATAGCCTGTCCCTGGAAATATCTTTGATGTTCTTCAGAGGCTTCTGAACTAACTTTGTCCCCTAGTTCCTGTCATTCATACCAGCTATCTGATGTCCAAAACTCTCATCACCACTTCCTAACTTTCAAATTTGATACTGTCTTCTCTTTCCATTTCCCATAGTGAGTTCATTTCTCCCTGAACCCCCCCCCCATGTATTACAAAACATTGTTTCACTTATCTGAACACTCCTTGCACAGTTTCATATTTATAATTGTCACCAAATATAATGAAGTGGAGTTATCATTTTCTAATCTTATTTCATTGTCCATTCTCCTTAAGCGAGACTTTCTTTTCTTCAGAAAATAGCACAGTATGTATTTAGTCTCTAGTAAAAATTGCACCTTTTCTTTCCCTTTTCATATCATTCAATGGGGAAAAGAGAATTGTGTCATGGGTCTTCAGATCCTTAACTCACCATTATTACTCCATTTTTCCTCCTTTTGATGTTTAGAACATCCAGATATATCACTTTCTAACCTTTTTGCATTTCCTCTTTTTTTTTTTTTTTCTGCCTCTACCCTGTGAAGAAACACTGAACCTTCCTTGGGTAGGAACATAAAGTTCTGTTCATCATATAAACTATACTATAAGGTCTTCATTCTATTTATTTTTAAAACCTCTTGCTTGACTTGCTGAGAGTTGAGTAGATAAAAAATAAGTCATTTTATCCTTCATACCAGATAAAGACAAGACCTAAGTTCATTGACATAATGTGTTGACTTTTATATACCATCAAAAGGTGGACATACTGTCAATAGTGCTCAGTTTAGAGCTAAGCAGTGGTGACGGGCATATGCTAAACTATCCACAAAGACCCAGAGAATATGTTCTGTGAGAGATGGACCTGAAGGTTGGCTAGGAGTGGCACTGAATTAAACTTGACTCTGGTATATTGGATGAGAGTTGAACAGTAACTTTAGAGAAAAACTAGGTACAAGGTAGGAAATTCTTCTGGCCATTGGCCAGGATGTTCATCAGGAACCAAACTAGGATTAATCTTGCTGATTAGGTCCAATTGTCTAAGAGTTGTCCAATAGTGTACTTTTTAGTTCGATTTTGTCAAGGGTGGAATAGTGCATGCCTCCTACAGGGTCTGCAGAAAAATCTCTGGCCTGCCCCAGTCTAGCAATGCCTAGACTGGGTAAATCTGCTAATTGTGGGGCCCCATTAGCAGGTCCATTTTGCTCTCATGTTAAGCTACCTTCTCTAACCTAGATTTTTGTAATAAATATAATAATTTGTCTTCTTCATTGATCACATGTTATTTTATTTCTCAGTTTGTTTAGAGAAGAGACCCCATTAGAGACTCCAACAATTTTTTATCACATATAATGACATGAAGTTTTCTAAGGGAAGTGTAGTAGCTCCACAACTAGGGGGCTTGACAATGCCTCCTAGTTCACTCATTCACTTTGTCTCCTACAGTTTATATGTGTATGAGTAACTCATTTTAAGAGTGTGTCGACTAGCTTTCACTGACTCAGATGTATTTTTCCACCCCTTTTTACTCTCCTCTGTGCCCTGTTTGACTGACCTCAATGGGCTACAACCAAAGGCTATTTTGACTGTCAGCTTTTGATTGGTTACATTTTCTGTGATAACCAATGGTTACGCTGCCTAATAGACACCTACAAAAATATACAATAATCCTTTCATGGTAGGGTAATGTTTTAACAATGAATGAAATAGAAATTACTTTTTAAAAATACCTCATGCTATGGAGGTCACATTTTGAAAAGGAATTTTTGGAAGGATTTCATATGTATATATATTTGGTAACTAAAACAGTATAAGTAAATCAATCATCTTTAAAAACACCTCACATATGCTGCTATCTGAAAAATTAGAAAACAGAATTTTCTGACATGCTTAAAAATATTTCAATGGATTTGAAGTGCATTTGTCAAAAGCGAGAGTCAATCTTTTGATTACTTTGAAAGAACTACTAAGTGACATCAGGGAAATTTAATTCTATAAGTAAAACTTCAACAAAATTGTGAAAATGTGTGAACAGGACTGAAAATTGAGTATCATGATTTTTTTTTTTTAGTGCACAAATCAGTATTTCTTCCATTAGGTTCTACCTCTGGTGGCGAAGGGTCTTTTTCAGCTGTGGCAGCTAGTAAAAGTGAGTACTAAAACAAACTGAATTTTTAAACAGACCTTTTAATGGCTTCAATAAAAGATTTTAAACCAAGATTTTCCAAAATACAAGTTTTGGTAATACAAAATAATTTAAGATGGAAGAAACACAGTTGATTCTCTTAATCACTGAGTAGTATGTCTCTTATTGTAAACCCATATTAATGCATTATGTGAATAAAAGTAAGCCTTAGTATACTAAGGCACTGAGATTTGAGTTATGACAGTTATCCTACCTTGATAAGTATAGAAATTGCTATTTTGATATGTGCTGCTATTGTAACAACACCCAGAAATAAGCAGCACTGGTTCAGTGACTAGCCAGCAGAAGGTGAAAAAGCTGTATAGCGGGCTGAATGTCTGGAGAGTTCTGCTATACCTCAGCAAATTTTCACTAGAGCTGTCATGGGAGACCCTGGAAGGCAGACCACAGATCTACTGAGCCTGTAGCTCTAGGGGAAGTAGTTGGAACTGTCAGTGTGGTAGTGCATTGGACGTCACTTAAGTAAGAAAGACATGCACACAGGTGAATTTGGATGGATTTTCAAGCAGAAACTGGCAAGAGTAGAAAGTTCAGGGATCAAAGGCCTCCCAAGGTTGAAAAGTTGATAGCTCTGGGACTTGAAATTAAAAAAAAAAAAAAAGCCCCGAATGACAAAAGGGCCAGGGAGATTTCTCACACAACTCAGCCCTTCAGTAAACATTAGAGCAAGAAAGGTACTTTTTCACCTTAGCATATTCTTTTCATATTGCCTCAAGGTAACTGCCATTAAGTTTGAGAAAAAACATGGGGACCAGGAAATAATGAATAAGGCAAATTTAATAACTATTAAAAAATCCTGGCACATGGAACTAACTGCAAGCAAATAGATCAAAACTTACTGAAAAAAAAATTTAAAAAGAAATTGAAGTACCAAAGAAATCTTGAGTCAAGGATTTAAAAAAGGCCTTAAAATCACCCTGGAGCAGGAAGAGAGATATGCACGCTACACAGGCCACAATGAGAGAACATGCCTCAACAACCATTTTAGATATTTCTGAGACAGATAATGGTTATGGAAAAAAAAAACCTCAGGAGACAGAGGCCAAAGGCCACAGAAAGAAGAATCAGGGACTGAACAAGAAACTGTTCATTTTGGGTTAGTCACCCTTCGTAGTGCCTACCAAGGATTTAATAATTTTTATGGGTCACTGACTGGTATATATATTCCTCTCTTCCCTTTTCTGATTGGAAGCTTCTATCATGGTTATACTGGATCCAGAAAAGTCTACATAATTTGTGGGGTCCAGTGCAAAATGAAAATTATATTGGGCCTCTTGTTCAATAAGTAGGGAAAAGTTGCCATTAAATATTCTAAAATACAAAGTTTTATCTTTTTTTTACAGTATATTTGGTTTATCAAGGTATTATATGTTAATATTTGTTATTTAGTGTCACTCCAAGTAAAAATATATTTAATTTTACCATTTATTCGTTGATTGTGCAATGCCAGTTCAACATGGAATTACAAGAGCATCTAACTCAAATGTGGAATTAATGAAATTACACAATTCTCATTTTGTGGCTCAACATGCATATGCATTTAATTGTTACCAGAAGAGTGGAAATGCTGCACACAACTAATTCAACTGTTTTTTTCTTCTCAATGTGTGAGCATTCCTCGGCTTACTGATGAGTAAGGAAGAAAGGAAAGATATTATAGTTGCTCTGTCTTTCCATTTCCTTCTATGACATTATTTCAGTTTAAGTGTTTGGCTAATACAGGCAAAGATAGCTGAAGAAAAAAAGGGTATAATAAGAGGTCTTTGATCTTTTGTGTTTCTTAGAACATCATTGCTTTCTTTCTGTGTCTGACGTAAGTTTTTGGTTCAAATGGAAAGCATAATCTTAGAGCTGTCAGTACCCTGCTTAAGAATTTGGTGTGAGTATAACATGCTTACCTTGAACTCACACTGAGTCTTGCTAAGTGCATCATAGGTCTATCTTGTGTGGGAAGAGTGAAATGGATTTTCTAGTGAATAAAATGCTACTGTACTCCCTCGAACTTCTTTCTTTTTCCCTTCAGAGTACACAGTGAGACCGTATCTACCAGATTCTCTCGTAGTTATGTATGCCATGTGGAATGAGTTCTGTCATGTGGTGGAATGTGAGCAGAAGGGACCTACAGCAGCAGTTCTGGGCCTGGCCAATAGAAATTTCCCCCATGATCCCTTGCTCTCTTCCTTCCTTTGTTTGCCAGGCAGATGCAGAAAAGTCAGCAGGGTACTCCAGTCTCCCAAAGTGATGATTGAACAAGTATAGAAAGGTCCTGAATCTCACCAAAAACTTTTGAACAACATGCAAACTTCTAATATGTTAAGTCACTGAGATACTTGGGCTTGTTTAGTACAAATGTTAGCCTCTTCTTAATAGAAGAAATTTTCACCCTCATAATAAGCTATTTTTAATTCAGGGGCTTATCATCATGGGGGTTTACGCGGTAACAGGGCAAATCAGGTTAAGGCTGTCAGCTGACCTTGGAGATTGAACAGACATATGGGTAATTCAGGGATGTGAATTAGATTTAGGTGGTGAAAATCCTTGTGTGCAGGGAGAACACTGGTTGATTAGAAAATCTGGGAATAGGATTAATCATGGATGTGTATGTTAAATAGCTTTAGTTTTAAAGTTGGTGGGCTGTGATGGCTGGGGATGAAGGGTGGGGTCGAGATTTAAAAACAAAAAACCAATGTTATATTCTTTGAGTGGCTTTCAGTGATACCTAAGCAGCATGCCTCCACCCCACTCCTTTGTTCCTTACCATGATACCTGCTTATTTCCTTCCTGACACATGCTGCACATTTTAATTATATATTTATTTATTGAATTAAATCACTGGTTTACCCAGTATAATGTGTTTCATAAGGCCAACTTTGTCAATTTTATTAACCCTGCTTTCTAACAGTGTTTGTCACTGAATGAGTGAATACATGAATATATATATATATATATATATATATATATATATATATATATATATATAATGAATACATGCATAAAGTGGCTTAATCGTTGGATTATTAACACTTTCAATTTGTTCTTTCCTTGTCCCCTGGTACTACATGAATGGCTACCCTATGTCTGAGCTTAGCTTTTCTTGATTAGGTCCCTGATGCATGTAGCTGTGCCTCTATAATATTGCCCATCCCACTGCTTAGACTTCTATGATTTGCCTGCCATTTTGACCTTTGCCCAATGCCTGCTCCACCTCCGCTTAGGTTGATCCCCTAGACCTTCTTTCCTTGATTCAGATGCTTTGTTCTTAGTACATCTCTTCTCATTCCTGATCTATCATCAGATTCACAATTTGATAGGTTTGCTATCAGTATAACTCAACATTTGCTTCATAGTCAGGTCTATGATCATGTATCTTATCACTGTTATTCTCAACCCTAGTGCACACAGATAACAGCTGCCTCTGAGCATTCTCTCTTTCCAAATTTCCTTCAGATTCAACATAGAACAGATTATTCATGCTCAGCTCACCAACTATCCTGAACTAATGCAGTTCACATATTAGACATGCACACATTTTCAAATAAAATGAAACTATTTAAATAAAAGGGGAAATGATTTATATAAAAGATATTTTAATAGTGCTGAAATAAAAGGTGATACCAATAATTAGGCATTAATGTCGAAAGGCTTGGGAGGTCAGAAATTGTATGTGTACTACCTTATATTACACACCATTCCCAATACCGTGCTATGCACATAGCAAGTACTCAATAAATATTTATTTATGGGTTGCTTGGCTATTGTGACTAAAATGCCATAATTTTGACAGATATAGATGTAGTAGAACATACCACAATATCTGTTCCTAGTTCCAGTCCTCTTTAGTAGCCTTGGCTTGCTATCTAAATGATTATGTTCTGAGGTCTCTCATAGCCACATTTCATCACAGCAGTGACAGCACTGAAGTGGCTGAGTAAATGTAGTGCCTGTTTGTGAAATCATTTCAAGTAAAAGGCTTCAAGAGCTTTACAGCTGTTATTCAAGTCTTTATCATTATTTACTGTAGAACATAAAACACCAAGGTCTCATATATTTCCTCCCTCATGAACTTACATCAGCAAGCCACATGACAGGGTATTGAGTTACGATAAAGTTGGTCACTCAGAATTTGTTTTTTCAAGCATTCTGTTCTTTCTCTAAATTGTGGATAACTGGAATTGACAGTCTCATAGACTTTAAGGGAATTAAATGCATCAGGTTAAATCTTTGGTGCTTTGAAATTAACACCCCACATGCAGTAGTTGCAGAACTCTGGGAAGTTACTATGTATAAATTTTGAAATAAACAATTTGATTATGCTGACAGTAACCTCTTTTTTATTTTCAAAAATGTTAAGCTCAACTGGTTGCCATGGAAAAGATTATGATGTCACAGAGGATGATGACTTCTCATAATCTGTAAGCAGCAAGAGCAGATGTGCTTGTACGAAAACAAAGATCTTGTTTTCATACAAATGTTCTCAAAATAAAACACAAAGGAAGAAAAATATCCACAGCACATAAAGAAAAGAAAAAAAATTGCTTCTAAATAGAATGTTTTACAAAGTTTTCCATAAAGCCTCAGCTGCTCCTCAAAGCACAACCAGCTTGAACACGGATAGCAGACGTGAAATTACAGTACTCATAAAATTAGTATTCAGGTTGCACAATCTCTCCTTTCAAAGGCTTCAAGCATACTTCATGCATGCACAATTATAGAAGCAGGTAATGAGTGAGATTCTGATTTTTCCCCTATTGTTATTATACTCAGCTAGATAAAGTTTGATAAAATTGCTTTGTTAAAAATAAATCTAAGCAACAACTTATTAATTCTATTGAAAAGATCTTTTGGCTTTTATTATAAGATGCTTTGGATAATTTTTCTAAAACACATATTATTCTGTCCATAGAGATGGGTAGCAACATATCAGCTTTTAGTAAAGAATCAAAGCTCAGTAGCAATTAATAATCTGCAAGCTATAGTAATTTTTAAAAATCTTACTATTTTATATCACAATTAATTTTACTTCAATTAGATATTTTTAAAAAGGATATTCAGAGTTTATGACCACAACCTCCTGAAATGCATAATAGGATAAAGAATAAATCAAATGAATGGTTGTATCAAAATATATTACAATGCTGTCATTATATCACCTTAAATTTAATCCTATACTTTGATGGTCATTTGACAATATCTTCCTAATTCTTCAGATTTTCAATATCACCCACAGAAACCTTAAATATTTCTTAGAATTAAAGTTTAAATAATAAAATAAATAAAATAAATTATAATAAAGTTCTCATTCTCTGCAGTAAAAACAAAAAAACAACATAAAAACCTATCCATCAACTTGCAACATATAATTGCCAATAAGAATTAAAAATTTTTTTTTAAGATTTATTTTATTGTTTTTGACAGATACAAAGACAGACAGGACAGAGAAAGATAGAAGGGGGAGGGTCCACAGCAGTCTCCATAGCTGTACATCATCAGCTTTCGACAAGGTTTTGCTCCACACAGGTGGGCAGGGGCAGCACAGGGCGGAATCAGGCTGGGGGCCTCCTGCCTGGGAGGCACATCCCCTCCAGCCAGGGGCAGAACTGGTGGTGGTGGTGGGGGGGGGGAAGCGAGAACCCAACTGGGGACCTCCCGCAAGGGAAGCACACCCCTATTCAGCATATGGGTCCGCATAGCTGGGGTCGGAATTCAATCCTCGGTCCCGGGGCTGGTAGATGAGCACTCAGCCAGCTGAACATCTCTGCTTCCCCAAGAATTTAAATTCTTATATAATTAAATGAGAGATATGAACTAAGTGGAAAGAAGATAAACTAGCAATTCTGAAAGTTCCTGAAATATACTGCTCCTAAAAAAATCTACTATAGAACAATCTTGTAAATGAAAACATAAAACTAGACTAAGATACAATGGGTGAGAAGTCTACATTTCAAGTGATAGCATATACATTTAATTTTACTTTCAATTTAATGTCCAAATTATGCATTTTCATTCAATGGAAAATTGACTGTCAATTTCATAGAGAAATGTAAAATACTAGAATTATATAAAATAAAAACAAATAAAAGAATAAAAATTAGAAGTTCACTAAGGTTTCTAGCCTGAGTTAAAAGATATTGAGAATAAGTAACAGGTGTTACTGAAAGTTAGACTTTAATCCTACTTTTAGTTCTGTGATCATACTAAAGTCATATACTATTTTAAGACATAAGCTCACTTTTTTAAAGTACATAATATGAATACAGTACTCTGAAAACACACCAATGTTTGAGGTATATAGTGAAAACTGAAATACAATGATACAATAACTGCTAAAAAAGACTAAAAACACTTGAGACAGTTTTTTAAAATACTACAAAGATTTAGGACAAGCCAGAGAGAAGTTTAATAAGTGCAAAAGACAATAATAGTTGATTTAGCCAAAGTGAGAAGGCCCAAAATTAAAAATATATATACATGTAGCATAAATATTTGAAAATAGAAAAAGACAAAGATAATTGCTTTAAAAGTGCTTTTTAATGAATGAATGACTTGACAGCATTGGGATCTTTTATACTACTTTATTGATGAAGGAGTCCATCTCCATGATAATTTTTATTAACAAAGAGAGCACTAAATCTGTGTACATCACTCTGTTAAGAAATAAGAACATTATAAAAAATGATGACCCAGTCTTTCTCCAAAATTAAATAGTAGGGGAGATAAGATACACATGTATGAAGAAATATGTTTTCAGTTAAATTAAAACATTATTGATGTAGATAGATGATAAGTTAACACAAATGGAATTACAAAGCATGTATTTATAATGTATGGTAGCAACAATATTCAGGGGAACAAATATAAAATGTGGTTTAATGATTCAACAGAACTAAAGCTGCTTATAAATGTTATAGAATATACTGTCTTTTCATATACAAAGGTTTTCTTTTGTTTTTTGTTCTTTTGTTTTTTTGTTTTGTTCTGTTTTCTATCTGTGATTACATTTAAAAATTCTTAAGTAAAAATTTCAGTTTTAAAGACTCCCAAGGAGGGAGGACAAAAACTGGGTAGTCTTTAGTCTTAGTTTGCAAACTGCTGTAAACCTTGTACCCCTAAATGGGAGTCAGTTAATTTAGCTCTTTGTTGCTATGTGAGGTTTTTCTCAGCAATGACACAGATGCTCTAATTTACAGTAGGCTGAGGTCTGTATAAAAAAATCTGAGTGTGCCATATTTTATTAGAAGGATTCCATTTTAAAGAACAAGCATGCAAAATGAATATTCTGATCAAGGTGGCAGAGAATATATTTATTTTTCTGATTTTTCTTTTTAAGAATGAAAAAAAAAAGATGTGAAAAATTGGTGACGAAATCAATAGAAAAATAAGGTATGAATCTACAATTGCAATCACAATAATTTAAGAATGTCCTTTGCAAAACTGCTTTTCAGAATATCTGCTTGCTTAATTTATGAATATTAAAGAAACATGATGTAACCCTAACCAGGGTTCATCAGGGCTGTTGTCACTTTTGATTTGTCTAGTTGCAAATATTAAATCATTTAATCCTTGTTTATTTAAAGCCAAAACAAAACAAAAAAAAGTATAAGTTCTATTATTACTATACAGTTTCAACAGATGAGGAAACTGAAAGATTAGGAAACTTGTTCAATTGTTAAGTAACAGTAAGTGTCAGAGCTGGGATTTGACCCGAGGCCTTCTGCAGTGAAGGCTTTTCATCACCGAGTAACACTTTTGTCAGTATGACCAGGGTTATTGAGCTGGAATATTATGTGTCTGTGTTTGGGCTGATGATTTCATAGGCTTCCTAGACAACCAGAGGAATTAGTGTTTCCCCTTTTGCCTGGTTGCTAAATTCAGAAGTAAGCTTTGTGTTAACCTGTGGTTTTCTCATAACCGGATTTTTTTTTTTTAGTTCCAAAATAGAGATTTTCTCTTATTAAGAATTATTTAGTTTCTGCATAAAAATCACTAATTGTTCCTCATTGGATTTTTAACATATATAAATTCTTTGGGGGTTCCTCTAGTCATCGCAACATTAAAAAATATATAGCTCTTTGGGGATGCCAGGATAGCTCAGTGGTTGAGCACTGGGCTAGCAATCCCAAGGTCCGGGGTTAGATTCCTGGCACCAGCCAAGCAAAGCTCATATACTGAACCGTGCAACTGGTAACCGCCAAGATGGCTGTGAAGGTTCTCCCCTCCTATGCGGAAGCCCCAGTTTGGTGCCCTGCCCCACGTGGCTCAACATTTATGGACACTGTTCTGGGCCCTACCTCCCCTTTTTCTTTCTCACCTTCTCTCAAGCAAGAAAATAAATCTTAAAAACAAAAACACAAAAACACAAAAAACATTACAGCTTTTTTTCTCAGAGCCAGGATGAACAGTTAAGGCAGCGAGACATTTCCTTGAGTCTCAGAATTGGGAGGGGTTCATTGTGTCCCCCCCACCCCCTTCTTGAGAGACTATAGGATAGGTAGTTTCTTAGGCTGGAAAAGCTGTCCCTAAGGAAAATAATTATGTGGAAGAATACAAATACAGTCATCTCTGGTCAATTATTTGTGCCTGATAGCTTTAAAATAAAGTCCACTTGGTCATGGTTATCAAAGCCTTGCTGGGTGTTTTCAGTTCTAAAGAAAACTGTCTTGAAAAGACAGAAGAAAGAGCAGGGTCTATAATGACAGTACTGTCAGGCTGGGCTATGCAACCTCATGAGAACACATATTAGCTTGCTTTCAAAAAAGAAGAAATCCCACACTAGGGGTCCTGTATAATTTCAAATCAAACACCTACGGTCCTTAAAATACCGAAAACATCATGGAGCCAGTTCCTCAGAAGGACACGTGCTTATTTTTACAGTGCAGTAAATGACACTGCTGTCATGGAATCACGCTCCTCATGGGGGGAAAAAACAAAACAACTCAGGACTTGATTTATTAGCAATGTTAATTGTTACCACATTGCAATGGAGGTATATGAATAAAATCAGTCTGTGCTATTGTGAAATTCAAAGGCAATTCAGAAGTAGGATCATTATTTCTTTGTTAGGATAGACCCGCAAAATGACTTTCAAAACCATAGCTGTCCCCTTTAGACCCTGGGCCCCTCTGGGGATGGCAGGCAGGCCAGGGGAGGGATGCCAGTTTGATTCAGCGATTCAGGCTTGTCTGTTTCTGCAAGTGGCCACATGCCCCCAGCCGTGCCCACCAATGGGTATATCTACATCTTGTAGTTGAGCTTAGTGTTCATGTTGGTGTACAGCTTGTAGGTGACATCGATGGTGGCCATGTGGTTGACCAGGAAGAGGTGGATCTTCTCCAGGCACTCCTCCTCTGTGACATTCTGGCCTTTGGATAGAGCTTTCAGGAAGTCGGACTTACAGGGTGCCATGTACAGTGCTGCATGAAAGGTCTTCTGCAGAATTCAGTCATGGTACTTCTTGAGGGCTATCTTCTATGGCTTGGTGGCACTGGCATGGATGGGGTTGGGGTGATTCTTGTCCTGTTTCTCATTACAAAGGATCTGGGGGAAGATATCCATGAAGCGGAGGCCTAGTGATGTTGCCACATATGGCCACCTTCTTGGGAGTAAACACTGGGGACCTAAGGCAATAGAAGGGCAGCAGGTGGGGCACCACCTTGGGGAAGGGTCCTCTCAATGTTTGTCCATTGGGAGCAGCTTCAGGTGCTCTGCCAGCAGCGTCATTTCAGGGTCAAGGCCTGTGGTGAGGTCCTAGCTGGTCCCCTTAGCAGCCATGCTGCCCACTGCTACTGCAGTCCATAACCAGAATTTTTTGACGCTTCTTCTTTCCCCTTTGTTTCTTAGTTTATGTTACATACAGGTTTTTGTTGTGAATGAAAATTGGGTTAGGAAGTATTGGGGGATCAATTAATCAACTTCTAACAGTACCACAAGTCAGTCTTGAACAGAACTCCTGTCTGCTTTCCAATTTATAAATAAAAACTAGGTGAGACCAGACATGCTGCCATCAATCATTTAAGATAAAGCACGGCTAAACTAAACCAAAAGGTCACCTGAAACCAGAGATTTTTAACTTCTTTTAATACTTACCAATAAAAATATATACACCATTTAATTAAATTTGGGTTTTTCAAGGCATTTATTCTTTCCATCAGTGGCACTAGTAGAACAACTGGCCACTAGGCCCACTTTATATTGTGAAGATGAGGATTTTGGTAATCTCTTTATCATTTGAGATAAATGATGCCTTGTCCTTTTATCTGTCATCAAAGGCAGAGTTAAATGGGAAAGAAACTGAGATTCCAGATGACTTGCTTCTCTCCAGCCTGTCTCATATCTCTAACCAGCTGGTTAACACTGAGAAATCATTTAAATTCTATAGGTTGAATATTATACAATTAAAATACACCTTCATTACACAATTCTACCTCTCCTTCCAGTTGGCCTCTTTGATTACCGTACCCTCTGGTATTTAACCCTATGATTTTGTATATCAAGAAATAAGGTCCAAAGAAATGAAGTGAGTCAGAGCAAAACAGTACAGAAGTCTCCTGATGTCTAGAATTATGATTAAGAAATCAAACTTTGCAGGTACATCCCATCCTTCTCCCTCTCAACCCAGTGGTTACTGCTGTTCTGAAAGTGGGATCTT
This sequence comes from Craseonycteris thonglongyai, assembly GCA_004027555.1. Taxonomy (NCBI): domain Eukaryota; kingdom Metazoa; phylum Chordata; class Mammalia; order Chiroptera; family Craseonycteridae; genus Craseonycteris; species Craseonycteris thonglongyai. The sequence continues at coordinate 8,986 of PVKE010005091.1, read as the reverse complement.
TTCCATTTTATTATACTTTTACTATGTAAACATATGTAAGTAAACAATACATAATATTGTTTTCAATATTTTTTAACATAAGAAACCTTTTACAGTTGCCTTATTTTGCAAAACAATGGGTTTTATCTATGTTGATATAGGTAGTGGTATGTAACTGCTGCATAATATTTCAATCAAGTGATTCACTCCAAATTTATTTTCTTGAACAGTCACTTTCAATATAGTTTTTTTGACCATGGAATCCATAGGGGGTAAAAATACATCTTATGTGGTGACCCAGTAGATATTGTATATGTGAAATCAAAGCTTGCCATGTTATACATCCCTGTTATGTGTATGCTATTTTGTTCTATTTTATGTTTTAAAAATGCTGGTTATGACACACTAAATATATAGCCCACTGACATTTGAAAAACATTGTTCTAGGGGGTATTTTTCAAACTGCTACAACACTTCCAGTATTTTGATATTCCTCTAGGATGAACTGGGAAGCTATGGCTGGGGAAGTGAGTCCAGCTTAAAAAATTTTCAGAAAATGAAAGATGGAAATGAACAGGAATATATTAAGCATGTGGATAGCTTACAGAAAACAAGTGTGTGACCATGGCTTCAGGCAGTGACAATGATTTCTTATCATGAGGTAGTTCTGAAAAATTAGGTATAGATTTTTTAACTAAATGATCCATATTTTAAATTGATGCTACAAGTTTACTATGAACTTACTCCTATGAGTCTATTTGTAAATTAGAATATTTTTGGAAAGTGAATAAAAACTACTCATTTTAATTTATATTTACTTGTCATGGAGAATGAAAAATGTCCATAGCTCAGGGAAATGGCTTTATCTATATTTCTATAAGCTATACTGATAAACTTAATGCCTTTTTGTATTATAGTATATATTTGCAGACTTAAATACAAATGACTTCATTGACTTAAAGGTGTTGTATGAAGATGCTGTAATGGAGATTTCTGTGTTAAATGGAAGTGGGACATTCTTTTTTTAAAAAAGGGATTTTCAACTCCAATATGGTTATAAGTGATATTGGACTTCAAAGGTACATTTTAGCCTATGGCTGTGAGTAGAGACAAAAGATAATTTTGCTTTTAGCAAGGTTGGTCGTTAAGTTATATTTGTTTTTCAGCACTGTCATCTGACCTAACTGTCCCTTTTGTCATCAGCTCTTGAGTGTACAATGTGTGGCAAAATCTAGTGATGTCAATGAATGAACCAGTCTTCATATGATCCAGAGGCCTTAAACCACATAGTTTTCTTATCCTAATTTTGAAGGAAGTAATGGAGTTGAGTTGGCAGATGGAAAGCTGAATCTGCTTATGAGGGAAGAATACTCAAAACATAAGTGCAAGGGAATTAAGTGTTAGGAGGCTATCATCCCAATTAGTAGCCATTTTATGGCAACAGATCTGCAGGAACTCGGACTCAAACATTTATAAAGCCTTCTTACTTGAATTTTTCACCTTGTAATACAATAGCTGGCCACTGTGTAAAGACAGAAATAATAATAGGCTATCCATCTGATTCCAGAATAAAGGAGTCAGGGAATTGATATGGAGATTGAAATGGCAGATTGGAGCTCAGTTCATCTCTTCTACTCTCTCAATTCAAATGTTACTTGCTATCTCCTCTTCTCTGATACAATATCCTTCTGCTATGTCCCTTCACAAAACTTTTTTACCATGGTCCTTGAAACTTCTCTCTCAAGCAAAACAAGCAAGCAAGCAAATCTGTCTTGTGTCCTCTCATGTATTAAAAAAAAAAAAAGTTTATTTCCTAAATAAAAGAACTCTTCCTTGAGGCCACTATCCCTTCTAAACTAGTCATGACCAGCCCACAGGTATAAAGTGCAACTATTACTGGCAAACTAGATGATATGGTCACCTACACAGTCCTATTAAGTAAAAGCTACTTATTTTCCTGTGATTCACATAGCTCAGGGTTAGAAGATGAAGTCAGCATCCCCCATTCGATCCAAGACCATTTTTCACAATACTTATGGTTCTTTATGTAACTCTAGTTCCTCTCGTGCTCCGTTTCCTGCTACTTCATTCTATCCTTCCTCCTTGTTAGTGTTTATCAGCTTATTAGAAACTCATTTTTCAAAGGCTTCAGCAACTAGTTCAGTTTCTTCCTCCAAAGCTAAAGATAATCTCCCAATATTGCTCTCCAGCAGAAATACCAAATTGTTATTCAGTTCTCTGTACTTTCATCTCTCTAACTCAATATTCCCTTAGACAAGTTCTTCAACCTTACTGGGATTCAAGACCTCTATAACTCTCTATTTTTTCCTATCCATCAGTACTCTGATAGTATCCTTCTCTATATGGCTTACTCATGGTCCATTACTTCAATTTATTTCCTTTCAATTAAACTAAACTTCTTTTTGACCCTGTGTCTTCCAGCTCTTCATTTGGTCAAATTTCCAGTGGATCAATCCTTTCAATTTTTCCAAGATTATAACTGGACTCTGAGTTCAGTTATTGTTATAGCATTGAGAATATCAATGGCTTATTTGGGGTTACCAGCCTCAACTTATACCTCTGTTCTGTCCATCAGTTTTTCCATATGTTTTAGTTAGCTTCTTTCACATTCTTCATAGCAACTATTTCAAGCTTATTCACTTAAAAAAAAATTTTTATTTTGTTTTTGAGAGAGAGAGACAGAGAAGAGGGAACGCACAGAGCAGTCTCCATATTTGTACGTCATCAGTTTTTGACATACCGTAGTTTCATTCCACACAGGTGAGTGGGTGGCTGAGCAGAGCAGTAACCAGGTAGGGACCTCCTGCATGGGAGACACACCTTCACAAGCTGGGAGCCAAACTGGAGGCCTCCCACATGGGAAACTTGCCCCGGTGAGAACCTAACTGTGGGCCACACTCCAGTTCAGCATATGGGTCCGCACGGGCGAGGGCCGGCATTTGATCCTCAGACTCCTGGGGTGCAAAGCGAATGCTTAACCAGCTGAGCCATCTTGGCATCCCCGATTCACTCTTCTTAACCATTCAATCCAGTCATTTGCTCCTTTATTCTCAGTAAATAATACTGACATTTTCTTCAAACCCTCAACTTCCTATCATATCAACTAAAAAACTTACTTGCCTTCGTACCCAACTTTTCTTGCTCTTTTTAAGTGCAAGGCATCTCCTCTCCTAGCTGAAGCTAATTATTTCACTTGTGCTCTAGGTCCTTTTCTCCTTGTCCCCTCAGGGACTTTGCTTCACCAATTTTCTTGTATCTTCAATATCTTAATTGCTATTGACACCTCATCAGCATTGAGACATGCTGATGTCTTAAAAGCAAAAAATTCACTCACCCCCCATCCTCCTCCAGCTATTAGCTCCTGTCTTTCCTTTAAGCGCTAAATTCATTGAAATTATTATCTATATACTCTATTCCCTCACTTATTTCCTCAACAACTCTGATCTATTTACCGCTGTTAACTCTAATGGCATTGTTTGTTACAATTAATTTCTCCCTTTCTTCTTAGATCTCCAGGTTTTCCTCACAGATCTCTAAATGGGCCTGTTTAGACAGCCATCTCAAAAGTGCTGCTTTCCCTCATACATCTCGTTAAGTAGGCTGGCTTGACAGAGGTTGAAAGATTCATTGAAGTTCTAAAGCAATTACATCAAAATAACGAGTCCATGATATTCTCAAGGGTCAGAGGAAAAGTTCTGGCCAGGTGACAAGGGACACATGCAGAATGGCATGACCTCAGTGAGCTTCACTGTCCAAGGTCTGGCCTTTAGCCTTGTGGTGTTAAAGAAACTCTAGGTCCTAGACCCACTATTGTTTTAGGACAATGGAAGATGTCTAAAGTCATAAGAAATGGTTATACAAAAACCCAGAAAGATAATTTATTTATATTAAAAAAACATAACCGTCTAGTATATTCTCTCCACATAGGAAAATGACATGGAAAATGAAAATACCACAAAGTTGCTAATGTTGGGTTTGGAATAGATCAAAGGGTTCTGTATTTGATAACTGTCCAAGCCTTGCCCACCTCCACATCAGGAATGACCTCTGAAGGCAATATTCCTAAAAACCTGGGAGAGGGGGACCCTCTTTCATCCATGTTTGGTTAGGAAGAAAGATGATTTCAGTTTAAATATTGAACTAGCCTTCTGTTAAGCATTCATTCTCTAACATAACATCAGGGAATGTTATTTTTAAGAATACATTACGAGCATATTAGATCCCATGTTCATTTCATCTGTTGGCTATTTCCTGATTTGGGAATAAGCTCTTCTGGATTAGGACAGGCTATTCAAAATGCCCTAAAGCAAAGTTCCTCCAAAACTATTGATCACCTTCCTTCAATAGTATTTCTGGAATTAAAAACAAAACAAAGCAAAAATGTATTACTTCTTTTTTTTTTAGGGATAAAACCTACTATGAGAGAACAAATCTGTAGTAAATTCCATATCTACGCTGACTGGGACAGAAAAATATTAAAACAGTATAGATTTCTCTACCCCAATATTCACTGTATTTATAAATTAAAACTGAGAAGAAGGTCCTAACCTCGCAGTCTTCACTTAATGGATCCTAGCAAAATGTTCAAAATGACCTTTACTACAAACTGAGAGCTGCTCTCCACTAGAAAAAAATCTGTATCTTGCAATCCAAAACGTCATTTAAGAATACCATAACCATTTAATACACAAGGTTCATCACTGAAAATCAGTAATTAATTGTTTGCACATCTGGGTAAAGCAAGTCGACAAAAAGAGAGAAGTGTGATGCATGTGTTTCTGGGAGCAAGGAATAAGAAATGATACCTTTGAAACAAAATGTGCAAGTATGTTTGGTGATCCAGAATTTAAAGTTAAGTTCTTACCTATATCTCTTTGACACTATTAATTATTACTCAATACTTTGTAGTATAGTTATCATTTAATTCACTCTCAGTTGTTCTCTCATGTCATTCACCTAACAGAAGAGGCCAAGGTAGGTACAGATGACTATCTCATGTTAAGAGTATTAGATGTCAAATAGGTCATGTTTCACACATAGATAGGCACCAGATTTGGTAGAGCTGTGTTGATATCACAATTGACTAACCTCCTAAGGACACTGTAGACATTCAATTTTCCTTTCTAGTGGTTCAATACTAAACTGTTACCCACAGTTTGTTACTCAAAGGACTGGATGTAACTACAGCAAAAGGTCTGTATGATTAATAAATATATCTGGCTATTAAGAAGACAGTATAACATGGTGGTTATTACTATGGGCTTTCTGGAACTTAACTTATGCCTTTGAATCCAGTTCTGACATGGTGGAACCCTGGACAAGATAATATCTCCAAGCTTCAATTTCTTCATGTGAAAATGGGGCTACTATTACCTATCTTAAAAATGACTGTGAGGGTTAAGCTGAGATAATACATGTAATGTGCTTGCCATGATGCCGGGCATTAAAAATAAATGCCTGTGATAATGATGAAACATATGGCTTTCCAGTCCTATAGATGCTCCAAATTCATTGAAATCAATTATATCATCAATCTAAAGTGCTAAAGATTCTGCTTAGGCGTTATTCCTCAATAATGGTATACTTCAAAAATGCAGTCTTCCAATGAAGCGGTTTCTGGAATACAGTTTATAGGGCTTTTGATGACATCCTGATTCTACTAAGTGGGAGTTCCCCAAGTGTCTAGTACCTCACTGTGACATCAAGTTTAAAGTACCTTTCTGAACCTTGGGCATAGCTTCTAGGGAAAGAGATTTGATGGTACTATTCTTGTCTTCACATATACTGATGGTGTTATTCTTGTCTTTACATATCACGTCTTGAGAGTTCAGAATGCCACACTAAACTCGATATTAAGCTAACCTTTCTCTAAACCGCAAGTCATGAGAGTTGGGGGAGGTGACATTTGACATTACTACCTGTAAATGACCTTTCTTTGATTCATTTCCCTGCCACAAACATATACCCTCTTTCAGAGTTATCAAGCAGGAAATGGCTATTTCTATACCTGTATGGCTTTTTAATTCCCTAAGTTGCCATGATCTTGCTATAAAAAGACAGAAGTTTGAATCCCTGGATTCCATCTTTCACTTCATTTGTAATGTGTTCTTCTATTTCCTTTAGTCCATATAGGATTGTTTAAACATATGATTAGGGTTTGTTGTACTGTGAAAAGATTTTGGTTTACCAAGAGTTGGGGCTTCTCACAATAATTCCATGGATTTTTCCACAGGATTAAAAACAAACAAAAAACAAAGAGGATCACACTTCTACTGGTGCTAGTTTACATACCAAATATTTCCCGTGGGATGCAACCTGTCATCACCCTGCTCTAGACCATGCATATTTCCAGCAGAATCCAACCGTAAGTATTAGAGATCTTTAGGCTAACCTGCCCTATTTTCACCACCCAATTCCAAAGTCAAATGGTAATTTCTGGTCTTCTTTTTTTCCTCATGAGTATTTATTATCCTGTATCTAAATTAATGATCACTAGACAATGTGTTTTCCTTGTACTGTTAACCCAAAAAGTTTAATCATCTCTTTCTTTGCACTAACACTTTACTGGAGGTTCCAATAACCTCATTATACATTTTATATTTGGTTTCTTAGAAAATGTTCTTCCCAAAGCCTTAGAGTTGTTTTTAGAGTATCAGCCATCTACACTTGACCTAGCTCCTTCAGTATTGCACTAATGGAACTTATTTCCTCAAATGTGGAACACATCTGCATTTTACAACTATGCTAGCTTTTAATGACTTTTTAAAAAATGTGTGCTTTCATTTTTTTCAGAAACCTCTCCAGTCCTCATCCCCGTGATTAATTCCACAATTTATAATTCTCATTTGGGATAGAGATAGCTTATCATCTGCTCTACATCAAAATGTGCTCTCTAGAAGAAATCTGATATTATTCTATCAAAGTGTGAATTTAAGTCATGTTACCTTTTCTAGGGACATGGGTATTTGTACAAGAGCTTTATCTCTACTTGCAAAGTGACACTCTTAAAACTGTTAAAAGAAACCATTGTTCAAGATGGACAGAGCAAGAAGACCCTTACCATTTGGGACTCACATGCCACCCAGAGAAACCCAACTTTCAATGTAGTCAAGGAGGCAAATTGGGAGGTATTAATATGACTTACTTATGAATTGGATTTGGTATCTTAGAATGTTTCCTTTGAAACTATGGTTCCAATTCTAGCTTCCTTGCTTCTTCACTGTGCCAATCTAGGTCAACAGGAGAAAGTGAGACCATTGTTCCATATCCCACTTAAAAAGAGAACACCACTTCAAAGAGAACACCACCACCTGATAAAAATAAAACAAGTCATCAGTTTTAAAACATTGTGCCTATGAGTTCTTGTTAATCTTAACTTTTTCAGGGATTTAAGTTACTTTAGGTACCTACTCTGGGTCATTATGTTCTATTACTATATCTAGCACAGTAATGCCATTCAAATAAATGAATATGTAATTAGTTTCCAAATTTTTTCCCCTTGATATTAGGAAAGTATTGCAATGTTTCACATTGTCCTCTCCTACCTTCTGATAAAAACACAACCAAAAATTAAAAACATGGAGTTAATTCATTAAACAAACAAAAAAGCACTTTATCCAAATTCCTTTAAAGGGTACTAGGGTTTTAACATCCAGAACAGATAAAATAAACCATCCAAAGAAAACAAAACTAGTGTTTCACAATGTACCTTTTAGCTCCACTGTCTTGCATATTTTTTTGTTTTGCTAATTGCACTTAGTGGTTATAGAATTAAATCTACTGTATTCCTTGAGTCAACCTAGTTCATGAATTACCAGGTATTAATATGAAGTAATGTGTTTATGAAACAGAAGGGTCACATAAATGTATCTTACTCAAAATTATATATAATTTTAATCACTTTTATTATTTATACTTGTAAAATTTATATTGCATCTATGAAGATTTTCACATTCTTTACATGGACCATAAGCCAGAGCTGACCTACTAAAATATTTGTAACATGATTTGTGATCCAAGATCTGACCAAATTCTTTATGGAATGAGAATGTATCTGTGATAGCCTATCCTTTTTGTCCCTTGAAAACAAAGCTTAACACATGGAAACTAGGTGAGTGATTAGTTCCATATTTACCCATTCAGTAAATGTTTATTGAGTACCAACCTGTAATAAATACTGCTAATTCTGAGAAAACAATTGTTAGCAGGACACACATAATCCATACCTTTAAAAATTCTAGTGAGGGAGAGTTTCTTTTTTAAAGATTTATTTTTATTGTTTTTGACAGAGACAGAGACAGAGAGGAGGAGGGCCCAGAGAAGTCTCTGTAGTTGTACACCATCAGTTTTCAACAGTTCCATTCCACACAAGTTGGGGGGGGGGGGGCAGGAACCGGACTGGGGGCCTCCCACGTGGAAGGCTGGCTTTAGCAAGAAAGGGAGGCTTCTCCCCTCCCCTCCCTCCATGAGAACCAAACTGAGGGCCACACCCCAGCTTAGCACAAGGGCCTCAGCTGGAATTCCATCCTGGAACCTTGGAGCTACAAGGTCAGTGCTAAGCCCATTGAACCATTCCAGCTTCCCTGAAAGTTACTTTTCTAAAAACTCAACTGATGAATGATATTTACAAACTGAATAATGAAGGATATATGTGAGGTGCTAATATAGGGGTTGGTGCTGGGAAAGTACAGTTTTAGTAGGATGGTACAGAAAGCATCAGAAAAAAATCAGCTATGTGAACAATGGTGGGGGTCAGGTACGGTTTCTCCTTGGATATAGTGGTTAGAAAGTATGGGTTGGGAAAGCCGGGACGGCTCAGCGGGTTGAGCGCTCGCTTTGAGGCCATGAGGACCGAGGATCGAATCCCGGCTCCGGCCCAGGCAGGACCCACATGCTGAACTGGGGAGTTCCCACAGTTTGGTTCTCTAACTGTCTCTGTCTCTGTCTCTCTCTCTATCTGTCAAAAAGTAAAATAGAAATAACTATG
>PVKE010005090.1:0-60883 GCA_004027555.1 Craseonycteris thonglongyai | reverse complement strand
TTTTTTTTAAATATATTTTTATTTATTTATTTTTGACAGAGAGAGAGAGAGAGAGAGAGAGAGAGAGAGAGAGATACAGATACAGAGACAAAGAGAGAACTGAACTGGGGGAGCTCCCAGTTCAGCATATGGTTCCACACGGGCCGGGGCCGGGATTCGATCCTCGGTCCCCGGCGCTTCAAAGTGAGCACTCAACCCACTGAGCCACCCCGGCTTCCCCCTTTTCCCCATTTAAATGGACGTTTTCTTTCTGTGTTGCGCTGGCTATAGGACCTCCAGTACAGTATTGAAGTGGTAGTAGTAGACATCCTTGCCAGATCTTCAGGAGAAAGCATTTGGTCTCTCATCATTAATATGTTAACTATAAGTTTTCAGAGATTCCCTTCATTAGATTGAGGGAGTTCCCTCCTAGTCCAAGTTTTCTGAGAGTTTTTATTATGAATTGATGTTTAATTTTCTCAGTGTTTTTTCTGCTTATATTGAGATCATAGTGGATTTTTGCTTTTTTTCTATTAATATGGTGACTGATTTTTAAATATTAATACAACCTTACACTCCTGAGATAACCCCTCTTGATCATGATATAGTATTTAGTTTATACGTTACAGAATTTGAGTTGCTAATATTTTTTGATTATTTTTGTTTCACTATTTATGAGGGATATTAGTTTTCTTCTGATGTCTTTGTCTAGTTTTAGTACGTATTAGAGTAGCGCTGCCCTATAAAATGAGTTGGGGATTATTCCTTCATTTTAAAATAGAGTTTATGTAGGATTGGTATTAGTTCTTGCTTATGATTAATAGAATTCACCGCTGAAAGCATCTGATTGTGAAAATTTCAAACATACAGTAAAGTTGCAAAAATTGTACAGTGAATACCAATATAATCACCACTTAAGTTTTGCCATTTACATTTACTATACTTTGTCACAGATCTGATCTGTAGGATGGATCTCCATCAAGCCATCTTATTTTTTATGGATTTTATAGTAAATTGCATATATTGGTATACTTCTGTAGGGAATATTTTAATTGTTCAATTCCTTAAATAGATTTAGGGATGGAGAGTCAGGTTTTCTATTTGTTTTTGAACCTAAAACTAATTTCTGTTTTTGAATAGTTGCCCATTTATATAGGTTGTTGAATTTATTGGCATAAGTTGTTCATAATACTCTGATTTTCCTTTAAATGCCTATAGGATTAATCATTCATTATATGGGCACTGGGTGTGTGTTTTCTTTTGTTCCTGATCAGTCTGGCTAGAGGTTTATCAATTTTATTAATCTTTTCAAAGAATCAGCTTTTAGTTTTATTGATTTCTTTTTTCTGTTTGCTATTTCATTGATTTATATGATTATCTTTGTTAATTTCTTCTGTTTGCTTTGGTTTAATTTGATTTTTGTTTAATTTCTTAGGTTGAAACTTAGTTCATTGATTTTAGTTCTTGTTTTCTATTATAAAAATTTAGTGCTATAAATTTCCTGTGTTAGCAAAATCCCACAAATTTTGTTATGCTCTGTTTCATTTTCATTCAGTTAAAAATATTTTCTCATTTCTCTTGTAATATTTAGAAATCTGTTGTTTCATTTTCATTATTTGGGGGTTTTCAGATAAATTTGTTAATGATTTTTTTATTTAATCCCCTGGTAGACAAAAAATATACTCCCTGTTATTTCAATCCTTGTATATTTATTAAAATTTGTTTTATGATCCAGCATATAATCTGTCTTATTTAACGTTCAATATACATTTTAAAGGAATATGTATTCTGCTGTTGTTGAGTAGAAGTGTCTATATGTCTTTAGGTCAAGTTGGTTGGTAATATTGTTAAAATATATCTTTACTGATTTTCTGTCTACTTGTTCTATCAGTCACTGAGAAAAGTATTGAAACCTACAACTGTAATAATGGTAGACTTTTCTTTCAGTTCTGTCAACATCACTTCATTCAGAATTTTGAGGCTCTGTTATTACGTAGGTGTACAATAAGTATAGAATTGTCTTAATGAACTGACCCCTTTATCATTTTGAAATTTCACTCTTTATTCCTGATATTTCTTGTTTTGAAATCTCCTTTGTCAAATATTAACATAGCAATTCTACTTTGTTTTACTGTGTTTATATAGTTTATCTTTTTACCTGCTTTTATTTTCAACCTATCTGTATTTTTATATTTTAGATGGATTTCTTTTAGACAGCATACAGTTGGGTCTTGATTTTATATCCTGTCTAACAAGCTCTGTCTTTTAATTAAAGTGTTCATCTGATAATATTTATTAACACACCTAATATTTAGCTATACCTCTTTTTTTTTTTTTAAAGATTTATTTTATTGATTTTTGACAGAGAGAAACAGAGACAGAGAGAGACAGAGAGAAGTGGGGGGGAGGGCCCAGAGCAGCCTCCATAGTCGACATTAGTTTTCCATATGTTTCACTCCACAGGTGGGCATGGGGCTGCACCGGCAAGAACTGAACTGGGGGCGCACCCCAGTTCAGCATGTGGGTCCGCATGGGCCGGGGCCGGGGTTCGATCCTAGGTCCCCAGGGCTTCAAAGCGAGCGCTTAACCCGCCGAGCCATCCCAGCTTTCCTTTTTTTTTTTTTTTAAGATTTATTTTTATTGTTTGACAGAGACAGAGATAGAGAGAAGGGGGAGGGCTCAGAGCATTCTCCACAGCCATACATCATCAGTTTTCAGCATAATTTCATTCCACACAGGTGTGGAATGGGCAGGGCAGGAACCGGGCCAAGGACCTCCTGTATGAGGCATGCCTGCAAGAACTGGGGACCTCCTGCATGGGAAGCACGCCCCAGGTGGGATCCGAACTGGGGCCTCCCACAAGGCAAGCATGCCCCAGTTCAGCATATGGGTCCTCACGGGGTGGGGTGGGGGGCTTGATCCTTGTACCCTGAGGCCACAAAGCAAGTGCTTAACCTGCTGAGCCATCCTGGCATCCCCTACCTATACCTCTTAATTGTATTGCTTTTTTCTTTAGTGTTTGTTCTAGGACTTACGATATACATCTTTAATCACACACAGTGTACCTTCCAAATAATGTTATATTATTTCATGTAACACATCATATTTTCATTTGCCACCCTCTTGTCCTCTGTATTAGTGTTGTCATACACTTTTCTTCAAGGTTTGTTTTAAATTTCATAGTACATTGTAATTATATTTTGCTTTAAAGGGTCGATTATCAGGGATGCTGGGATGGCTCAATGGGTTGAGTGCTCATTTACAGCCCCGGGGTCCGAGGAGCATATCCCGGCCCTGACCTCAACCTGTGCGGACCTATATGCTGAACTGGGGTGTGCCCCAGCTTGGTTTTATCCAGGACCCCCGGCCACCTCTTGCCTTGCGCAGACCCACGCCCACCTATAGAGTGAAACTATATGGAAAACTGATGAGGTACAATTATGGAGACTGCTCTGGGCTGTACCCCTTCTCTCTGTCTTTTTGTCAAAAACAATAAAAAATAAATAGTTAAAAAACAAAGTCAATTATCTTTTTTCTTCAGTTCTAAATTTATGTTGAAGTGTTTTATATTTACCCATGTATTTACTATTTCTAGTGTTCTTTATTTCTATTTATAGAACCAGATAATGTAATTTTTCTGCTGCCAGAAGAACTTCTTTTAATATCTGTTGTAGTACAGGACTGTTGACAACACATTCTCTAATATTGCATGTTTGAAAAGGTCTTTATTTCACTCTCGTTTCTGAAGTTTGTTTTCTGGATATAGAAGTCTAGGTTAACAGTAGTTTTTTTTCTTTTGGCAGACATCATTTTATTGTTTTCTGGCTTGCACAGTTTTTGACAAGAAGTGGAAATTCTTATCTTTATTCCTCTGTTTGTAATGTGTCTTCCTCCTGACCTTTTGACAGGTTTTTAAACTCTTTTTCCCTGATTTTCAGCAATTATGATGTGTGTTATGGTTTCCATTTTGCTCGTTATGTTTATGCCTGTCTTTAAATATGTGCGCATTTATATTTATAGTAGCTCTTTAAATATTCTTGTTGCCAATTCCATCATCTCATTTCTTGGTCTGTTTCTATTAACTGATGTTTTTCTTAGTTATGAGTCACATTGTCCTGCTTCTTGACACGACTGGTAACTTTTTATTGGCTAGTGGTCATTGTGAATGTTAAGTAATAGTGCTAGATTTTGTTGTCTTTCTTTATTAAACAGTATTGCACTTTATTCAGGAAGGCAGATAAATTATTTGTGGAGCAGCATGATCCTTTTGAAATGTCTTTTTTTGGTGTGGTGATCTTTTTTTTTACTTTCTTCAGTTTTATTCTCATACCTCACTGCATAGTTTAAGCAGGGGTGTCCAAATTTTTGGCTTCCCTGGGCCACACTGGAAGAAAAATTGTCTTGTGCCACACATGAAATACAGTAATACTAACAATAGCTGATGAGCTTAAAAAAAGATGCTGGGATTGCTCAGCGGTTTAAAGCACTTGCTTTGCAGCCAGGCATGGGGGTCTAAGGATGGAGTCCTGGCCCTGGCCAGTGCAGACCCATGTACTGAACCTGGGGTGTGTTCCCCAGTTTGGTTCTAAGTTCCCGACAGAGCGAGCTCCCCATGTGGGAGGCTCCTGCTTTGCCCCCAGCTCACAGGGGTGTGCCTCCAATGCTGGAGGCCCCTGCCCAGTTCCTGCCCCGTGCGGGGGTGGGGTGGGTGGGGTCGGGGGGTACCCATTGTGTGGAATGAAACTATATTGAAAACTGATGATGTACAACTATGGATGATGTACAACTGCTCTGGGCTCTACCCCTTCTCTCTCTCTCTCTCTCTCTCTCTCTGTCTATCTCTGTCTCTGTCAAAAATAATAAGATAAAAATTTTAACACACACCCCCCCCAATCTCATATTTTAGAGAAAGTTGATGATTTTGTATTGGGCCACATTCAAAGCTGTCATGGGCTACAGGTTAGACAAGCTTGATCTAAAACAGTGGTTTCCAACCTTTTTCCACTTGTGTACCCCCTTTATACCCATTTCTATAAATTATACCCTTTGTTTTTAAAACAGCAGTTTTTAAATACTGACACATTTGTTTGGTGTGTCAATGTAAAAAAGTGGAAATGAGGTAATAAAAGAAAAATTATTACACTAAAAATACAAACTACAGGTTTAATTTTACAATATTCGTAACAGTTAAATATTGTTATTGATTATTTTACGTGGGCCCCTGAACAGACCAGCATGTATCCCTGATGGTATTGGTAACGTGGCTTGCGAAACTATGATCTAAAGGAGGCTCTTCTGGGAAAGCCAGGATAGCTCAGTGGGTTAAGTGCTCACTTTGTAGCCCCGGGGACCGGGGATTGAATCCCGGCCCCGGCCCGTGGGGACCCATATGCTGAGCTGGGGAGTGCCCCCAGTTCGGTTCTCACCGGGGTGAAGACCCCAGCCCAGTTCCTGCCCTGTGTAGCCCCACTCCCACCTGTGGAATGAAACTATGTGGAAAAACCAATGATGTGCAACTATGGAGACTGTTCTGGGCCCTCCCCCTTCTCTCTGTCTCTGTCTCTGTATCTCTCTCTCTCTGTCAAAAACAATAAAAATAAATCTTTAAAGGAGGCTCTTCTGGGGGGTGGGAGGTACTAAGTGTACCCTAGGAGCTATGAATCTAGTTGTTCTCCTTATCTTTTGAGATGCAAATCTGTCACTTACTGTATGCAAACAAGTACTAAAAATAGCTAAGCAAGACTTTGAACCTGGTTATGCAAAGATCACCATGTGTGTCTGCTTAGATTGTTTTGGACAGTTATCTAATGAGTACACAGCACAGTTGAGCTGAATATGTGCAGTTGAAAAACCACTGCTAAGTTGAACACACCTCTCAAGGGCATTTCAGAAGGGATCAAACCTGATTTATAAGAAATTGAAGTTATAGATTGTGTATATTGGGAGTAAAATGACAGTCTTTTCCACCCTATCAATCTTGTGCTCATCCTTTGTGCAGGACTTAATTTTTTTAGCATCAGGGCTGGGTTTGAACAATTTGCCTTAGAGATGGTAGGTAGGCCCTGATGGAGCTTCAGCTGTTATTGCTGGAGTCACAGACCTGTCAGAGCTAATAGCCCTTCCTATAACTGCTGGAGCCCTGCTTGCTGGTAGAGAATTTTGTGCTCAGAATTAGCTAACACAGTAATGTAAAATAGAGGAGGTGGTAGACAAAACAGAAGAGATCTTGAATTCCTTAATTATCCCTAGCTTAAAAGATATGACATGATTTTAACAGGGCTATGCATTCACTGGTCAGTTTTGCAGCTGACTCCAAACCACATTTATTGCTACTGGCTCAGCCCTATTATGTGCTTACATCTTTGGGTGTGCCCTTCCATGGTGGTTTATCAAAATGGTTCCCCATTTTGCTTGTTAGCTCCTTCAAGACAGAACTTGGCTCTAAGGAAGCCTATCAGAGTGCTGAGAACAGTGCTGGGTGACTGTAATGACCTAACTCTAATATTATTGTGTGACCTTGATGAGAGATTCCTTTTCTTTTTGGTTGGGCCTGAGTGTTACTAAATTAATTCACAAGCCTGTTGAATGTTTACTGTTTCTTAGGACTCTGGTAGGCGTTGTAGAAAATCTATAATGTAACACTGGGTTTCTTTCTTCAGGAGGCCAAGTATCTAGCTGTGACACAATTTCAGTGAGGAAATCAAGAGTAGTAGCATGTTTGTCTCTCCAGGAGAGGGCCTGCCACTCTGCCTATCTATACCTGCTCATGCACAAACCTTAAAGCAGTATGTTCTTTCCTCCACAGGAAACCCCTCATTGGTAAGCCTCTCAAGCAAGCTTGGACACCCACCCCTGCTCTAGGCAAGTTTGTCCTACGTGCGACCCTTGGGACGCATGCAGCCCAGGACAGCTTTGAATGCATTCCAACACAAATTCATAATGTTTCTTAAAACATTATGAGATTTTTTTGTGACATTTTTTTTTCTTTAGCTCATCAGCTATTGTTAGTGTATTTTATGTGTGGCCCAAGACAATTACTCTTCCAATGTGGCCCAGGGAATCCAAAACGTTGGACATTCCTGCTGTAGAGGACAGGTCTTTTTCAGAAAGTCAGGGAAGGGACCATTTGCTCATTTATAGCAGGGGTTGGAATTTCAGATCCTAAAAAGCAGTTATTCATGGAGTCATATTAAAATGAAAGAGATAATAATAGAAGCATGGTTATTAAGTGCTATCTGTCAAGCAGTATATTGGCACTTTATATTCATTCATTGCCCTATTTAATCCTCACAATCAGCTCTATATGATAAACATTATTATTATCCCCATTTTACAGATAAGGAAAGTGAGGCTCACTTGGCTTCACCTTATGTTAACTTGAAAATTACTAGGTATTGGTTGAGCACTTTTTCAGGACCCAGGTACAACTAGACCCAGTAGTGACCCATCAAGGTCTTTACTGGGAGAACATCTTTGCAGTGCTTCTAGTTTAGCTTTAACTAGTCCTGAATTTGGAAGACTCAATATGGATTGTGGAGGAAGAAGAATTGGCTTTTTGCTTCTCTATCATCAAAATTCTCCTTCCAAGTTGTCCAATACCCACTCACCACTTAACTTAGTTGTGAGAATGCCCCTAAGAGGCTAGCCTTAGACTGGTGAAATTGCAAAGGTCGGGACAGGCCTTATTGCTTATGGGAGAAAAGAGGGTTCTTCTTCATTGGGAAACATAACTAGTTCTGGGGAAGGTCTGGTTTGAGGACAGGAGAGGAAAGATAGGTGGCTAGGTTAGGTCCTTTAAAAGAAAATGAAAGTCAGACCTCTGATTTCTCTTCAGTCTCTTGCCAAATTTCACCGTATGATTTTATTTTATTTTATTGTTTGAGAGAAGGTGAGAGAGAGAAAGAGAGAGAGAGAAGGGGAGGGCCCAGAGCAGTCTCCATAGTTGTACATCATTAGTTGTGACATAATTTCAATCCACACAGATGGATGTGGGGCTGCATGGGGCAGGAACTGAACTGGGGACCTCTCAATGGGAGGTGAGAACCTTCACGGGGCAGGAACCTTCCTGGCGGTTACCACTTATACTGCACTGTAGCATATGGGTTTGCACAGGATGGGGGCAGGGATTTAATCCCCGAAACTCATGGTTGCAAGGCGAGCACTCAGCCTGTTGAGCTATCCCAGCATCCCTCTTTCTTTATTTTTCAAAATTTTTTTTTTATTGTTTGAGAGATGGTTAAAGAGAGAAAGAGAGAGAAGGGAGGATTGTCCAGAGCATCTCAAAGTCTCTGTTTAAAAAAATGGGGCACAGGCTACTGAAAAGTCTGTGGGACTGCCATTATGTTTGCCAGGGGGAGGGTATATGTGTGTCTGAAAGTCCATCAGCAATTTTGAACTAACTTTGAGCACTGGGATCCCTCTCCTTCCTGATCCTGATGTATTCAAGAGCCTCATAACCTGTATGATTCTGTGGGTGTCTCTGCTCAGTTTTTCTTTAGCACTACCAATAGTGTTAAGGTTGGCAGTGGGTACTGGGCGTTTTCTGATGGCCGACTGATACATTGTCAGTTATGCTCAATACAGTGGGGTCATTATGGGAAGCCTGCTTTCAGATTGAAGAGAGAAATTAGGTTTCCTCCTCACCAGAATCTGCTGTGGGTTGAGTGAAGATGTGTGGAAGGCTCCAGGCTTTTGGTTAAAGCTACCCGGGGATAAGAAGAACTACCAAATGCCCATTGTCACTGGAAAGAAGCTTTCATCATAAAATTAGTAACCATTTATTGACTGTTCATTATGTACCAGACACTGGACAGTCATCTCATTTCATCCTCACATCAGCCTTATGAGATAGATACGGTAGTATTATCCCCATTTTACAAATAAGAAAATTGAGGCTCAGAGAGATTAAGTAATGTGTCTATGTTTACACAGCTTATTAGTGGTTAATGGGACCAAGTTCGGGCTTCTCTGGCCTCAAGGCCTTTGTCAGGCCCTTCCTCTTCAGAGACCTCAGAGGAGGGGTTTAGGTTCCCCCTCCCCCCAGCTCCTCCTCCCCTCAGTTCCTCCTCCCCCCAGTTCTTTCCTAAACTGAGGCCATTTATGTCTTCCACTTAAATCCAGAAGATGTTCCTTTGTGGTAAAGAATCATTTATACACATACGATCTTTGAGTTAGTTTAAATAGGTAGGTATGAGGGCAGGCTGATAAATTTTGCCCCTCACTGTAATGTTGTTTTGTTACATTAGACATGTCTGGATATAACTGGTTCTGTGTAGTCACATGGCATCTCCCCTCCATCATTCTTGACCTTGCACACACAGATGCTTACATTTTTCACCCCATGCACATGGAAATGGAAGAGTGTTCAGATGTTTGCTTCAAACAGCATGCTGTTTTTGAAATGTTTGAAAAAGACTGTGAGGACTTCTTACAGATAAGTACAGGTGATGAAACTTGGGTCCATCATCATGACCCCGAGAACAAAAGGCAGCCCATGGAATACCACCATAAAGGATCACCTCAGCTGAAAAAATTCAAAACTCAGTCCTCAGGAACCAGTTTCATGGAAGACAATTTTTCCATAGACCAGGGGTGAGGGGGAAGGTTTCAGGATGATTCAAGTGCATTACATTTATTGTGCACTTTATTTCTATTATTATTACATTGTAATATATAATGAAATAATTATACAACTCACCATAATGCAGACTCTATGGGAGCCCTGAGCTTATTTTCCTGCATCTAGCATCCTGCATCAGCTCCACCTCAGATCATCAGAGATTAGCTTCTCATAAGAAGCATGCAACCTAGATCCCTCTCATGCACAGTTCATGATAGGGTTTGTGCTCCTATGAGAATCTGACAGGAGGCAGAGCTCAGGCAGTAAGGTGAGTGATGGGGAGCGGCTATAAATACAGATGAAGCTTCACTAGCTTGCTAGCCACTCATCTCCTGCTGTGTAGCCCAGTTTCTAATAGACCACAGACCCAGACCAATCCTGGTCCGTGGCCCCAAGGGTTGGGGGTCCCTGTTATAAGAGAGAAGGACTAGGGCTAGGAGAGGTTATAGGAATTTTCTGAGATTCCATAGTAAGAGTAGGACTCCCAGTTCTTTTTTTTCCCCATCTTTCAAACTTGCTCTTTTTTTTTAAAATGAAAAATGTTGTTGTTGCTATTCTTACTATTTTCAGGTGCCAGTTCACTTCTATCAGGCTCATTTCCAGGATGTAGGTTCCTGTCTGTTGAAGGTCATAGGTGGGAATGTAAAGACTCCTAGCATGTGGCTATAGGTCAGGGGTGTCCAACCTTTTGGCTTCCCTGGACCATATTGGAAGGAAAATTGTCTTAGGCCACACATCAAATGCACTAACACTAACAATAGCTGATGAAAAAAAGGGTGGCAAAAACATCTCATAATGGGGAAAGCTGGGATGGCTCAGCGGGGTAAGCACTCGCTTTGAAGCCCCAGGGACTGAGGATCGAATCCCGGCCCTGGCCCATGCGGACCCATATGCTGAACTGTGGTGTGCTTCCTCCATGTGGGAGGCCCCCAGTTCGGTTCTTCCCCCCCCACCCCCGTTTGGTCCCTGATTCGAGGGGGCGTGCCTCCCATGTGGGAGGCCCCCAGCCCAGTTCCTACCCTGCGTGGCCCCCGCCCACCTGTGTGGAATGAAACCATGTTGAAAATGGATGATGTGCAACTATGGAGACTGCTCTGTGCCCTACCCATTCTCTCGGTTTCTCTCTGTCTCTCTCTGTCTCCATCTCTCTCTGTCTGTCAAAATCAATAAAATCTTAAAAAAAAAATCATAATGTTTTAAGAATTTGTAGTGGGCCACATTCAAAGCCGTCCTGCGCCCCAGGTTGGGCATGCCTGCTATAGGTGATTTACTGACTTTGGAGCTACCTTGAGCTGAGGTGGTGAGCATGGTTCTAGGATGCCCACAAGCCAACATCTGATAAAATAAGGTGGTCTTATACTTGGGAGATAGACAGGTTAGGGAGGGCTCTCAGCCTAGGAAAGGCCAGGCAGCCAGAGACTGAGGCTACATATTATGGTAAAACCTAAGGCCTTTAGGCATGAGGGTTCTGGGATGTTGCCCTCAGATTAAGTGCTGCCCTTGTCACGTCCCAGGCCATTGTTGAGTGTGAGGTCCAAATGGGACATGTTCCTAAAATCTGAAGCTACAGAAAGCAAAGTCACAGACTAGGAAAGTACCCCTAGTGCTTTAAAGTCCCAAATGGGGCTAGAGCCCAGACCTGAGCGTAGAGTGTCTTGTTCTCTTAGGAATTTAAGAGAAGTGGTGAGGGCAGGAGATGGCAAAGGCTGGGTGAACTGAAAGACAACTTTCCTCTGGATATGAGAGGACAAAAGGAAGTAAGGTCTGGACAAGAAGGGAGTTGAGTTAAGTCCATCAAGGCCTCTGGTTTCCTTCCAAGTTGCTGATAGCTCAGGGGCATTTTCTACTTTCACCCCCCTGTGAGAAGCTGAACTAAGCTGTTTTGGCCAAAGTCAACTTTCCTGTGGAAGGAAAAACCCTGTTCTGAGTGAGATCTTAGACCTGCCACTCTGCCCTGGAAAGAGGAGAAAGCCCAGGTGATCGAGGCAGCCTTGCCTGAGGCCTGAGACTCTCTTGACACGCTGTTCTTCCTTCTCAGAAACTGGCATTAGCGTGCTGTTTGTCTTTTGATACCTGATACCATCCTCAGGGAAGCCTGAGCCCAAGTTGCTGGGTGATAGGCACTACTGATGCTGCGCATTGTTCAGGGTTTGGGAAAACATATCTTACTCTATTCTGCCTGGTTCCTGGGAGTTGGTTTCATCTTGGAGAAATGTTGCCTTTTTCTGGGCTTTAGCCATTTACTTTTGAGCCAAGACCTTGGTTGTAGATATTTCAGTCAGAAGCATAGCCCATGTGTGTGAGAGGACCGGATTACTTTGTGGGTGGCTGTCATTGCGGGGTCCTGGTCCTCCTGCTGACAGAGCTGACAAATAGAATTTAGAAGCAAAGGAGCCAGCTCATACTGGGGTCTGGGAAACATAGCCAAGCAGTCACCAAGAGGAGCTGGATATCTGGAGATAATGGGCCTTGAGCTTGGGCCAGACCTTTGCCCTAGATATCCCTTACCCCCACACTCAAAGATGCAGGCCTTCCCTGTGTCCTTTGTCCCTACTCTCTCCTCAGGAGTTCTTGTTAGACAGAAGTGTTTGCTACCACGTGAAGTCTGCTCTGGCAAAAGATTGAATTGGTGAGGAAAGCAGCCTAGAGGCACACTTGCACCCCTCAGGAGTCCCTCTGACCAGTCCTGGCTCTAGCTTATTTCCTTCACCCACTTTGTCTGCTATTACAGTTAAGCCCCCCTCATCAGTCACTCATTCCTCCCAAGCTCCCTACTGAGCAAGGTGCTGTCTATAATCTCATAGACTACCCTCTCAGGTCAGATCAAGTTGCAAAATAGCTATCACCCAGATTACCAAAGTCAGCAGACATACCCTCTCCTGGTGTCTCCTTTCTGCCCAGTTCATTTCTTTTAACTTGATGTAATGCCTCGCTTCCTAATTGTTCTTGCCTCTGATTCATGGCCTTATAAAGTGAAGTCACATCAGGACTGGCTATAGTAGTCCCTTCCTTTTGGAACCACAGAGATCCAAGGTTCTTGGAGTCAGTGGAGGTCTGAATCCCCACCATAGGAAATCAGAGAGGCATGGTGGAGGAGAAACCCCCTTATCAGAAGAAAAGATGAGATTGTCTCTTGCTTAGTCTAGAAAGTGTCCCATACACTCCAAGGCTGAGATACCCAAAAGTTTGATTCAGGAAATGCATAGAAAGACTTGGCAGTAAGAGCTGAAAATAAGTGGCAGATTGTGCTGAGGAACATCCCAGGACTGAATAAATGTAGTTTCCAGAAAGGGAAAAGGCAGGAGATATTGGCAAAGTCTTACTCAGCAACTGTGACAGCCTGGCCAGAGAAGGCTGCAGGCTATGGCTGAGAACAAATTTATGGTATGGGTCACTGGTGAGTTTAGATGCTCACTATTCTGTCACCTCTTCTCATGCTCTTTTACCATACCCAGAGTAAATAGCCTTGGTGGCCAGACTGGACTGGTCAGGAAAAACGGAATGGAAGAGATTAGAAAGTGATCCCAGAAACCTGAGGAACTGCTCCCTCTGGCCAGGGTTTTTTGTGTGCCTTTTTTTTTTTTCTTCTGGATGATAAGTAGTGAGCAAGAGCTCTTGGAGATATTGCCCCAGAATAAATCCAATGCAGTAGGGCAGCAAGAGGGGTGTGCATTGAGGCCAAGTGACGTAGGCTTTGCATGGCCTGAGCCCTGCCTGGTCCTTGACGTCCCCCAGGTGCTGGAGGTAGTGCGAGCCAATTATGACACACTCACTCTGAAGCTGCAGGATGGCCTGGACCAGTATGAGCGCTATTCAGAGCAGCACAAGGAAGCTGCCTTCTTCAAAGAGCTGGTGAGTCTACCTGTGTCTCTTGGGAGCTCTTTCCCAGCCACTGGGTTCTACTGTGCAGGTGGGTATCTAGGGAATAACTAGTTTGCCAGAGGCTGATAAAATAAGCCTTGAGGGGTCTGTTGGGATTTGGGTGTCTGACTTCTCCCCCAAAGCACTCCAGGACAATGCAATGAGAGAAGATATTCCCCAGTGTCTTGGTGTCCAGCCGGGGAGGGCGAGAAGCCTGAGGCAGCATTGCTGACCTCTCTTCTGCAGCCATGGAGACAGTCCTTGCAGGCACAGCTCCAGCTGGGCCTGGGGTTTCACATGTGTTCCCAGGGGCAGCTCTGGCTCATTCCTCCTTATCCTGTCCTCAGACAAGCTAATGAGAGCAACTGATTCTTCTCCTCCTTATACAATCACTTCCTAAATTCCTAACTGGTTTCTTATCTGAGTGCCCTCCTAATCTAGTTCTCCAGTCTTCACTCCTTAGCTCCATCCCACTTTCCAACTCAGCTTCCTGCAGTCCTCACCCTTGGCCTCCTGGAGCCAGTGAGCATTTGCTTTCCTGCTACTCTACCTCCCAGTCAGCCTCTTTTCACAGAACTGGACTCTCCCTGTTGATGGTCCCTCTCCTGCCCTGTGCTCAGAACTACTCTCAGGAAAAGCTCAGCCTCGCTGTAGTCCTGCCACTCCACCTGCATCCTGGCTAGAGGCTGACACCAGGACACATGGACCCATGTCTTCAGACCTCCCACTGCTGGGGCAGAAATTGAATCAGTCCAGTTTTTACTACCCCATGCCGAGTCCATGATGAAGGTGCCAGATTTTATCTCTTTTGACTTGGGCTAAACATAGTCCAACTCTGACCCTGATATGACATTCCTGGGATTTTGGACTTCCCCAGGGTGCAGAAGACATGCTCTGGGGTGAGTTAGTTGTGAAAAGGGAAACTGTTAGTGTAAGGAGAGAGCACAATATTTTTATAGGTTAGTTGGCAAGTCTTTAAGTTGATGTGGAGGAACTACTGGGGGCCAAGACTTAACCAAGAGAGTAAGATACTGGGAGATGAAGAGGGTTGTGGAGGAGAGAGTTAGAAGAGCTCTGTCTCAAGGCTTGTTGGTACTAGCCTTTGGCTAACTTAGTTCTTATGTCTGTACCTCTGGCTCAGGAGCAAAGAGTTTGGTTGGGTTTGGAGCTAATGAGCTTGAGCTGCCTGCTGTTTGCCATGCTTCCCTTTCCTCTGCTTCTAGCCTGACAACTTCATTAAGGTGCCCATAACAAAACAGAAATTGAAGTAAATCTCCCTGAACTTTGGGGCCCAGCACAGATAAAAGTTATTTTTCTCCTTCACTGCCCCCCCCCCCACACACACTTGTCTGTCATACAACGTTCACATCTATTTCCCATGAAGGAATCTCCTTCCAGAGTCTGCTAGATTCCTCTTAGAATGTACTAAAAGTGGGGGGTTTGACCCTTTGACCTCTTCTCCATAGGTCTTTTCCCCTGCTGACAAAGGCACCACATCCTGTAAGGCTCTCAGTCCATGGGTAGAAATGTGGGAGGTGAGAGAGGGTGGGGGACACAGCAAAGGTATTCCCCAGACTTTCCTCTAAAGTGGGGAGGCATCTTTGTGGTATGGAAAGAGTACTGGATGAGAAGTTAAGAAATGTGGGTCCTGCCCCAAACCTGGGACTCACTAGCTGTATGAACTGATTCTGGTCATTGACTTCCTTGACTCATATTGCTGCCATCTATACCAGACAAGGGCTGCATCTCTTAAACATTCTTTCTAACCCAAAAACCGGTGAATACAAAGGGAGAGTGAGGAGACTATAAACACAGCCAAAGGGAAGTAGCTCCAGAGCATGAGTCTGCTAGCATCAGTTTCTTCTGCTCCATTAGACCACTGACCAGACAGTTACCCTTCTGCATGGCTGAGGCAAGGACAAAGGCCTGCCCTGACCTTCCCTGTCTGTTTTTGCTTCTACCTCTTCAGGTGCTCAGATGCTCTCCTCACATCCACTGGCATTTCTGTCTCTCAGCTTCTCTTCTTCCTACTATCACAGAATTATTTGCTCATTTGCCTTCAGGGATGATAGCTGTTAAGGGTTCATTACCTAAGTGAGAAACTTTTAGCATTGCACTTTGGCCTTGTGCCCCAGGCACTGCCCTTGACTGTTTATAACCTACTCTCTCTTTTCTCTCTGCCTGTGCCCTCCTACTTTCCCCCACCCTTTCCCAGGTTCGATCTATTAGCACCAATGTCCGGAGAAACTTGGCCTTCCACACGCTCAGCCAAGAAGTCCTGCTCAAGGAGTTCTCCACTATCTCCTGAGGCCACACATAGCTGAGCAGCCACTGACTGCCCTTACCCATGAGGCTTCCAGGCTGGAGAGGGAATGAGGGGAGAGGGGACTGTCCCCAAAGTTGGAGAACAACACAGATACCGAATTCTCTCAGTGAAAGCCACACTTCAATGGAATTTGGACAGCAGGGGCCAGGAGGAACAAGCCAGGGACAATCTTATTTGGGGAGGGATGGGTGGGTGTGGGGAAAAGCCTACAATAATGTAGGGACATTCAGGTTGGGCTGCCTGGGCACACCGTCCTCACATGTCCGGTTGAGATTATAAATTGTGGCTAATTTTTAGAAGCTGCTGGGGCAAGCCTTAGGGTGATGCCAACACCCTGAGGGTCAATGGCTCTCCTAGGCTTCTGAAAATAGACTAACTCTCAGATGTAGGTGAAGCCAATTCAGCTTCCTTTAGGCCTGGGGCTGAGCTGGGCTTGAAATTTATGTCCCATGCCCCCACTGGCACTTTGTCCAGTCATTAGGACCCTTAGCTCAGGCTTAGGGTAGGATAGGAATGGGGTATTTTTTTCTATTTCCCAAATTCAGAGATGAATCTTTTGGGGGACTGGACATTAGAATCCACCCAGCGCTTTGCTGCTTGGCCACCACTTTCTCGATTTGATTCTTGCTACCAGGAGTACCTGTTAGCTTTCCCCTGCCTTCTAATCCATTGACTCATTAGCACTATAGGGTCACAACCTTAGCTTTTCATTTTCAATCTGATTTAAACTGTCTTTAGAGTATGTGTGAAATAAACATTGATGGGTTTTCTGGAGCCCTCAGGTGCCTACTTTGCTGGATCCCTTTCCAGCAGCTTCCCCACCTCCTCTGGGAGCCTCTCCTCCCTCCCTGTGTTCCACCCCCTCACCCTGCTGTTGTTTACATCCAGCCTGCCTGAGAATTTCCTCTGGGGAGGAATCTGTTCCTTCTGTGGTTTGGTGCCAGGGAGGGAGAGAACCTACTGGGGGCAGAGTACCCTCCATCTGAAAGAGGCCAGGTGAGCATCATGGAGAGACCATTCTGTCTACTGGAATTCTGAGCAGAGCCACAGGCAATTCTCTTGTCTTTTGGGAAGCTACCCTATGATTCCTCCTCTGGACCATCTCCATGGGCCTAATAGGCTTTCTCTACCCCACAGCTGCCTCCAGAGTAGCTGCTGATCTGAGATCCTCCCTTTCTACAGCACTTTCTAAAAGCCTCAGGATGGCAAGGAGCAAGCCGCACAGGAAGAGCCTGGAAGTTCAGGAATCCAGCAGTGAGAGCAGGTCAGGGACCTCTCCAGCTGCTGTTCCACTTAAGCTTCAGGTCTCTGGGATACTTGTCCTCCCTGGGAATCAGAGTTCTGGCTCCCAACATTGAGCAGGGATGTGCTAGTACCAGAGAAGGCACCAGCATGCTGCCATGTAGATCTTAAGAGAGCAGGGGCTGGGTCATCTCTGAGCACTAGATGGAAAGCTCAGCCTGGGACATTTAGTGTTTTCCAGTAATGAACTACAGGAACTGGAGCTCGAAGCTGGTGGCAAGTGAAATGATTAAAAATTGATTTGTGCGGGACAGTCTTTTTAGTGTCCTTTTTTTTCCTCTTCTTAATCTCTGTTATTCAGAACTCATTTCTCAAAGACAGAGTTAAGGAAATCTTCCAGGTGCTGATCCCATCTGGCTAGCGGGTCCCTGCCTATCCTCAGCCATGGAGAAAGTCAGTTCAGTTCAAGGAGGTGTAGCTTCCCTTGCATCCTCAGTGGAAGGAAAGAGAAGAGAATCCTTTTATCTCCAAACTTGGTGTTGAGGAGGCCAGCCAGCCTATTTGGACTGGTGGTGAATTCCTTGCTGCCCGTATTTCCAATGATGTGAATAAGGGCAGGTCTAGGGCATGAGGCAATAAGCAAAGGACTTTTCTCACTATTACAGAACTGTGATAAAGGCCCATTATAAAGGCCCACCCATCTTTGGCCCATTTACATACACCTTATTCTAAGAACTCCAAACAGGAGTCCCAACCTCTCCTAGAGTTCAGCCTCTAAAGGAGCTGCCCATGCTCTGTCTATGCCCCATTGTCTTTGCCAGTCTGTGAAGGACCTTCCAAAGCCAGGGGAGAGCCAGGAGCAGGGCATTGCTCCCAAAGATAGTCTTTCCTTTGGCTACTTGTCCCCTTCTGCCCAAACTCCCGCTATAATTCTTGCTCGCTTAATTGAATCAAGTGCTTGAAAATTAAATCCAGTTAAAGAAATTAAATGTATTGGGTTCACTTTAGCCAAAGCTTCCAGTCTCAACACTGCTCCGAAGGAGCCTTTGGGCAGACAGGATTACTTGGGACACTGCCACCATACACTGCAGACCCACCAGCACTTT
Source organism: Craseonycteris thonglongyai (assembly GCA_004027555.1). Taxonomy (NCBI): domain Eukaryota; kingdom Metazoa; phylum Chordata; class Mammalia; order Chiroptera; family Craseonycteridae; genus Craseonycteris; species Craseonycteris thonglongyai. Next base: position 42,750 of record PVKE010005090.1, on the reverse strand, counting down.
CCTCCCTCCCTCCCATTCTCATGGTGGTTGAGGGGCTCTTGGGCTAGGATACCAGTCAGCATCCCGGGGAAGGTCAGACAAGTAGGTTCATTCATTCAGTAGCCATTCCTGGGAACCAGAGGCAGCCCAGCTCCATGCAAGCCTCTTAATTTCAGAAAAAGAGACCATATAAGGAAACAGGGCTCATAATGTTTATTCCCCACTCTGGGTCCTCATCCTCAGTCGTTCCCAAACCTGATGGTAAACAGAAAGAATCTAGGATAGCAGGTGACAAAAGAGAAGGGCAGAAAAGTTGAAAGAAAAAAAGGAACAAAAGAGCCAAAAAGTCTTGAGAAACTGACCTGTTTCACTGTCTTTTCTTGGCCCATCAGGGGTCATTAGATGAAGGAAGAAGGCACTCTGAGAGTGAACAGATCCAGAACCTGGGCCCTGGAGTGGGTGAGGGTTGAGGTACTTTTGAATGAAGATTGTAGTCCATTGGCTTGAGATGAGCTTAGAGGTCAGGTTAACCTTTACTTTTCATCCCCAGTACCTTTCAAGACGGTGCCACAGAGGCTCATATAAATGGGAGAACAAAAGAGAAAATAGGGGCTGCCATGGAAACTGATGAACAGGGGACTCAGATATACCCCAGACATTGCTGACAGTGGGGAAAGGAGTGCCTTTGAACTAGGGGCGGGGTTTCCTCACAGTGGGGCCTTTCTGGCTCTGCTTTCTCCTGTACCCCTGAGACCCGTGGCTTCAGGTTTAAGGGGTAGGAGAGTTGTTGGAGAATGAGGCTCGGATCCCCGTGCTTTCCAGCTCACCCTTTCACTGGATGCCTCCCACGAGCTGCAAAGAGGAGGGGGCGGGGGTAGGGGGGAGCCAATCCCGGCAGCGCCAAAGGGGGGAGGCGGCGGTGACAGCCGCGGGGAGGGGGCGGGAGGAGAAAGGCCGCTCCGCTCCGGCTCTGCGCTCAGCTCCGCTCTGCCTCCGGCTCTGCTCTCTACTGCACTAGCCTCCCTCTCCTGCCCCAGGCCCCTGGGTGGGCCCTAGACCCCAACCAGGTACCCAGACTCCCAGCCCCAACTCTTGACTCTCCTGGCCCCCAGCCCCTGCCGCGCAATACACCGCCAGGGGGCGCCGTGTGAGAGCCCTATCCTGGCCACCCGGCGCCCCCTCCCACGGCCCAGGCGGGACGGGAGTGGGGCGCCGGGGGCCATGCGGGGCCAGAGTCGCAAGGAGAGTTTGTCCGATTCCCGAGACCTGGATGGATCCTATGACCAGCTCACTGGTGAGTGGGTGGATCAGGGGGTCGCGGGAGGGAGGGTAGATTCCATCCCCCCTAGACCCTTAAGCTTCTGACTCTGGCCAAGCCCTTACCCACACTCTGCCCCATTTCCAAGCACCTTCCCGGCTGTTCTGAGCCCCAGGACACTGGAGTTCAAAGCCTTGGGTCCCACAGAGGGGGTGCAGGGGACAGGGGATGGGGAGAGCAGGCCAGGCAGGTGGGGAGAAGCAGCAGATGTGGGCGGGTGTGACACAATGCTAGGTGGGTGTCTGGAGTGGGAGCTGTTCCATGCATAAGTGCCTGTCATTCTTTGCGTCTGTGTGTATATGTGTGTGCACCCACCACAGCTGGTTGCCGTGTGCCCCGGGCTTGGTGACAGCCAGCGTGAGTGTGATTGTATATGGCTATGCGGTTTTACGATCTTGTCAGATGTTTGAGTGAGGTTGTGTAGGACCCTGAATGTAATAATGAAGTTGTTTTGAAACATGTTTCTGTTCTGTATTCAACTCTTTGCTTTGAGTGTGTGATTCTGTATAAAGTGGCATGTGACTTCCAGAACATGTCAGGGCTTCACTTTATGGTGGCATATCTCTTTGTAAGACTTTGTGAACCTTCTGGGGCAAGCATTTGTTAAAGTGGGTTGTGTTCTGTTTTGTGATTGTGAGACTATGCAGGTTATATTGGCATTTGATGCTGAGTGTGTACTTTCATGTTGTGTCTTCATTGGGGCTCTGTTGAGTGTCTATGACATGTCTTACCCTAGCTGCCTCTCTGGCTTCCTGGTGCAGACCACTGCTTCCCCCATTTTCCACAAATAGCCTAGGTGGACTCAAGGAGGAACTCTAGGGTCCAGCTGCCCAGCCTGGTTCCCAGGAACAGCACCTGGACCCTGTGAGAAGGCTTTGGTTAGTGCTGGGTCAGCTTCCCCTTCCCCCCCCTCCAATAAAGTACTCAGAGATCATTCTTGCAACTGAAGCTCCTTCAACCCCCAACAATTCTCCCAGAACTTCACCCAAACCTAGAGGAAAGCACATTCTCTTGCCTCCTCTCCAGACCCAGAGATAGAAGCTCTAGGCCTGGAGGTACTTGCCATGTGCCCTCTCTTTATATGTGTCCTCCAAACCACTTTGCTGCCCAGGCATCCTCTCTTTTTCACATTGGGGGGAAGGTGAAGGGTATGTGAGACCAGAACCTCTGCACCTGTGCACATGCCTAGATTGGTAGGCAGATCATGTTTTTGTATGGGTGACACTGTGTGCACATTTCCATGTTCGTGTGTGTTTCTGTCTCTCATTGTGCAGCCTGCCCAAGAACTTCAGTACTCATAGAGAATGAGAGGAGGAAGACTGTCTCCCTGTATCTAAAGCAAGTTGGAAATGTGGAAGGAGGCCATGATCTTTGTCTCCTGAAGGTAGTGAAGTTAAGACTTGGGAATGGGGGAAAGGACTAGAATACCTTTAGAAAGTGTCTCCCGGACTCACTGACCCTGGTGAGGTCCTAGTCTCTATGCCAAGACTCTCAGAAGGGTGAGCCCTTCCACTCAGGCAGGCCCCAGATGTGCCTCAGACTTGGATGGAATTAAAAAGGCCAACTGTCTAGTTCTGTTCTCATCATCTCAGGATCCTTGAGAGTAGTAAGGCCCCCTGGGCCCTCAGTAGCACCACATCAGTCAGTTTGCTTCCTGCTTTGATTCTCTCCTTTAGTGGAATCATCCCCTACCCACTTGACCATTTGAATCAGAGATTAATTGGGTGAAGGTGGGGAAGCACTTGTATTGGAAGGTACAGGAATGGAAGTCTGAGTAACAGCTATGTTTGACTTTTGCTCTCTCTGGGCCTCACTTTTATCATCTGTAAAATGGGGAATACTACTTTCTGCCTGCCTCCCAAGGGAAATAGAAAGGTCAAATGTTGAGCATCAAGAATTGTTTTCTGAATATTGAACATCCTCTCTGAAGATAGCTCCTCACACAACAAGGAAAAAAGAACTAGGACTAGGAGCTCTCCTTTCTGAGGAGGACTTATGTCGGGAGACAAATGGGGTTGGGACAACCTCTGTTAAAGCTCAGGGTGCTTGGAGACTACCTGAGTAAGAAGCCTGAAGGGGAGTCGTTTGCGGTGCTGGAGCGTGCACCTCGAGGAGATGCGGCCCAAAGTTTCTTCCCTGTGCAGGTGGGATTCCCTTGATGGTACTAGAAGGTTGTTTTTTGCTTCTGTCATCCCGGTCAGTCAGGCTGTCAGGAAGGGGTCCTAAAATTATACCTCAGGGCATCCTGAGCTCCTCCAACCACTTTCCTTCTCCACTCTCACCCCAAGCTCAAAACAAAGATAGGGAAGACTTTTAGAAGGAAAAAAACACACAAGCCCCAAGAGCTATCCCACTGCGCGTCTGACTCCTCTGGGGCCACTTGGCAGGGCAGGATGGAAAAAATCAGCAATCAGCGGAGGCCCTGTCCGAGCTGGATGCAAAGAAAGGACTGGAGAAGATGAACAGAGTTGGGACCTGGTTGGCCAAGCCTGAGCTTGGATCCCTGGGCCTGGTGTCTCTCTGGCCATAAATATCGTTCCCTGGACTGGGGCTCCCCCGTGTGGTCTTAGAGGAGCCATGCCTGCAGAGTTGATTCTGAATGGGGATGTCACCAAATCAAGTGTTAAGATTTGCATGGAGTTCAGAAGTGACTCGCCTGTATATGTAGGAGTTTAAACCAAAAATACGAGAGCCCAGTCGGAGGAGTGGGACACTTCCGTAGGTTATTCCAGCAGTTTGAAGGCGTTGGTTTATTTGGGGTATAACCGGATAGGGATGAGTCCGGGAAAGTGTCAGGTACGGGACTGAAGGGAGGTTCTTTGACGCATCTGGCCTGCAGTCAGCGTAGGATGGGAGAGTCTGTGAACTCCCCGAAACAAAACAGAGGGACACAAAACAGGGACAGCTATGGGAGAAAGGGATCCGGAACTAGGAGACAGATACCAGCAGGGGCACACCCCTGCCACCTCTTCTTTGCCACCCCAATACACTGGCCAGTTTCTCCTCCCTTCTGCTCTCTCTCCCATTGGTCCAGGAAATATGGAAGTGTGGGAAGTTTCCATGACAACTGTGGCCTCTTACCCGTCCCATTTCTATCAAAACGGGAGGAGAAGGGGTGTGGAGGCAGAGAAGGAGGGGCTGAAGGGCAATAAAAGATAAAGTTCATGCCCGTTCGAGCTCCTTTTTCAAAATCTGTGTCTCCCTCCCCTACCAAAAATCCAATTTTATTGTACGCGCTGCCGAAGCGACGAGCATCCCACCAAAAATCCAGAAAATATTCCCGAAGAAGGCTGTAAGGAGAGTCTGCGCTGCACCCCACCCCTCTCCCCAGCTCGTCTAGGAACTTTGGAGGCGGGTGCTTCTGATGATGGGGCCAGGATGAGTTCCCCTCGCGTGCGACCAGGAGAAGATGGGGAGTGGAATGAGGCTCCGCTCTCAGATCCTGGCCTGGCAAGTCCGGCCCTCCTGCGCCGCCCACGCAGGGCCCACTCTGGTGGGGGCGGAGACCCGACCATCTCCAGCCTTGGGGGCGGAGCTTGGCCACTGTGCTCTCGGCAGAACCATGAACCATTGCCCCCGCAGGTGCCGGAGCCCATTGGGGCAGGCAGCGCGATCCCTCTACCAGCTGGTGACTGGGTCGCTGTCGCCAGGTATGAGGAAGGGAGGACGGGTCTGGACCCCTCAAAAAGTGAGCGAAGTGGGATAGAAGCCTTACAGAGGTAGGGAGGAAAACAGCCCCTCACAAATGGAGCAGAAAAAAGGTTTAAAGGGCAAGATGCCTGACAGAAGTGGAGCTGGGGGATAGAGAAGGTGGAGGAGAAAAGAATCTTAAAATAGAAGAGGAAAGGGAGTATCCTGTTCCCTCACAATGATGGGAAAGGGGGCAGGGCTTCTCATTGAGGGCAGAGGAGGGGGCCTCAAGCAGGTAGATGTGAAGGGCAAAGGTCGTCCCTCACAGGGACAAAAAGAGGAAGCTTGTATCAGAGCAGGGAAAAGGCACAGCCTTTTACTGAATTGCTTAATGGGATCTTAAGATGACTTGAGTGAGTGCCCAGAAGGAAAAAATCAGGAGGGTGGGACTGGACCAACAGGAACTCAGCTACTTCACCATTTTGTCTCTGGGAAGGTGTACTAAAGGGGTTGTGCATCATTGGAGTTGTGATCACTGGGGCTGTGCATCCCTGGAGCTGTATATTCCTGGGATTCTGTGACACTGAAACTGCATGTACTTGGAGTTATATGCTCTAGAGCTGGATTGGGGATTCTTGAGTCATACTAAGTTAGTTGTGTAGCCTTTGCAGAGTTGTGTTGTACCTTGGTGTGGGATTTGTGGTATTTATGACATGAGGATTGTGGGTATCATATGGTACTGCTGAGATGTGCGTACACCTCAACTTGGGTTTCCTTAGGACTGCCTGGGCAGAGCCCACAGAACCCAGCATCCCCTTCCTACCTGGCTTGGAGAGACAAAAACAACCTAGTCCCACAGCATTCTGGGATCTGTAGTTCTCTGGCTCTCCCCGTGGTATCCACTTGAGCCCCTGGAGTATAGGCAGGCCTCTCTTTGCCATGTGCTCCTCAGAAGAAAGGGAAATGGGCTGAGCCAGAGTCATACTTGGAAGTCTCTTGAAGAGCATGCATCTCCCAGGCGCACTGCTTGGTCCTGTCTGCAGTGACAGATGGCTAGAACCAGGCGGGGCCAGCTCTCAATCATAGCAGGCATGACTTCCAGGCCCCAAAATAGCCCCAAGGCCTAGGGAGTTCATTAATCACCCGATGTAGCTGGGGGCTGCTGTGACTTCTGGTCTGGTTGGGGATGGACTGAGTCTGGGGGCTCAGGGAAGGGCTTTGGGGTCTTCACTGGGGGAGCAAGGACAGATAAAAAAAGTGGGATAATTGCATAGGGTGGGTACCCCCATAAGGCAATGTTCCTTCAGGTTTGGGCAATTAATGGCAGGAGTATCACTGTGGTGAGATTTGAGGGACCCAGGGAGGGTCCACCTAATTCTTAAAGATAGTTTTCCCTTGAACCCTTACTCTGCTTCCATTAGGACTTTACTCCTTTGGGTGAAGAGCTAAGAGGCAGGGCACAAGAATGCTTGGGGAGGACAGATCTGGGTAAGTTTCTCACAGGCCCTGAGACGTCAGCGGTCTCAGGGTAGGGAAAAGGGGAGCCTGAAAAACAGCTGTTTCACTTCTGACAGACCCTTCCACCAGAAGCCTGGCTGATTTAGGACCTTGAGTTCCTGTGAGGCTGGCTCATGGTCTCTGAAAGTTGAGGGTAGGTGTGAGAGGGAAGTGGAGGGTTCAGGGATAGGGCAACTGGCTGTAAGGTTGTCAGTCTGTGAGTCAGCAGCAAAGAGCAGGGAGTGCTGCCTTGCTGCCTCTTTCAATCCAAATAGTCAGGCTTGTCATTCAAGGCTCCAAAGAATCTGACCCTTTTTGGTCTTATCACTACAGCTTCCTCTACACAAACTAAGCTACAGCCACCCAGGAATCCTTAATACCCCTACATGCTTTGGAGAAATACATTGTTGAGGCAGATCATTGGTTCTGGTTCCATCCTTGAAGTCCTGATCCATTCTTTATCTTGGAAAAAATAAGTTCTCTGAGCCTCAACTCCTTCATCTGTAAAATGAATATATTACTACTCACTGTGCCCATGTCAGCTGTAAACACAGGAGTAATAGACCCTACCTTTCAGGTTTGTTATGATGACTAATTGAAATAATATATGTGGAGTATCTAGGACACAAAATATGCTCAATAAATGTTGATCCCTTTGTTAAGGTGGATTGTTGACATTTTAGCCATGCTTTCATAAACAGCTCAAAAAATACCCTCCCCAAGTTTTGTCTGGCTTCCCACTTAGAAAGATTTTACTATATAGCTCATTTTATAGCCTGCCTAGAACAGTTCATGTCATATAGCAGGCACACAACAAATTATTTTTTTTAAGATTTATTTTATTGTTTTTGACAGACAGACAGAAGGGGGAGGGCCCAGAGCAATCTTCATAGTTGTACAGCATCCGTTTTCATCATGGTTTCATTCCACACAGGTAGGCAGAGGGCCTCACAGGGTGGGAACCTGGCTGGGGGCCTCCCACATGGGAAGCTTGCCCCAATTGAGAACCAAACTGGGGCCACACCCCAGTTCAGCATATGGGTCTGCACGGGCTGGGTCCAGACTGGGACTGGAACTCCATCCTCATACCCCGGGGCTGCAAAGCGAGCACTTAACCTGCTAAGCCATCCCAGCTTCCCAAACAAATTTTTTTTGAAGGTATAAATGACTTATAGTTTTCTCAGTGAGCTGTCTCTCCCTGGCCAGTGGGAGCCAGAGTCCTGTTTAGTTTACCTTTGTTCCACAGAACCTGGCATTCAATTTGTATAGGTCCAATTTTTTAACATCTTTTCTCTCTGGGAACTTGAAATCTAGTTGAGGAAGCATGACAGATCCAGAAAGTTCTGGGTTCAAATATGCATCATCTCCTCTTAGCTAGGTGACTTTGAGCAAGTCCCTTTACCTCTCTGGGCCTTAATTACCTCATCAATAATATAGATACAGCACTATTCATTCTGCCTACCTCATGGGGTTGTCATGAAAAGCCATCAAGAGAACAATTTATGGAAATGTATTGTGATTGTTAAGAGCTATAGATATGTAAGAACAGATAGCATATTAGTTGTAAATTTAGCAAAAACTTCAGCAGTTACTGTATGCTAGAAGTTACTCTAACAGCTTTCCATGTGTTAATTTGTTTACTCCTCCCACAATCATAGGAGATGGAAAACTGCCTAGTCAATTGTAAGTAGCAAAACTGGGATTTGAACCTAGGAAATCTGACAACCTGGCCCACACTATTACCTACCTTGCTATGCTACCTCCTTTTACTATTCCCACTAATAACATTACAGAATTAGGTGTTCAGTTTTGAGGGCCCCACAATGAGTTCGATAGAAATTCAGGTACCTAAAAGCCCACTGAGGGCTGAAGGCTCTGCAGGGAAGATAATTTAAGCTGCCTCTAAAGGATACCTATTCTTTAAGAATTTAAGCTGCTTCTATAGCACAGGAGAGCAGAAGGGAGAAAATCCTTGAGGGAATAGCAGGAGCAAAGGCACAGATATAGCCAAACTAGCTGGCATAAAAAAAAAAGGAGGGATCTGTTGATGAAGGGAAGGGGAAGGATATTTAAATGCCCAAGGTAGAATTTGGACTGTGATATGGAAATGTTTGTTAGTTTCATCTGTAAATCTGTAATCTCTAAAGTGTGAGAAACTGAAAGTGGTCCCTGAGTTGACTTCTTCCTAAGGGAGGGTGGGAGGGGGAAGAGTAGAGGGCCAAGCCTGCCTCAGGCTACCCTCCTTCCCAGTCATATCTTTTCCACACCTTCCTGGTTGGAAAGGTGTGGGGTAAGGTGTAGTGTGAAATGGATGTCTGACCCCCATTGGTGGCCTGTAGAATTGCAGATCAGTGAACCTCTAATGAACCGAGACCAGCTCCCACTCGCCCCCCCACCCTACAACTGGGGCTCACTAAGGTGACCAGATTTTACCATTGGTAAAGCGGGACACCATTGACCGGGGGGAAGGGGGTTCTTGATTAAAAATTTGGTCTACCACCGTTCCCTAGCTTGTCGTCGTGCATTCTTTCCAAAAATCGGGACTTTTTTAAAACGCCACGGGATGCGGGACAAATTGTTAAAAATCGGGACTGTCCCGCCAAAAGCGGGACGTCTGGTCACCTTAGCTCAGACACACTCATCCCAGAGCTGGACAAAGAGGGCGGGCTTCTCCTGGAGTCAGTCCCCCTAAACTGAACAAGCTCTCTGAGAAGGGAACCAGTGTAGTGTGATGGTTTAGCGCACAGGTTCAGTCAGACGGAGTTAAATTGTGAGGCTCTGATGCTTATTGATCTGAGAGATTTGCTTAGCCTCCTTTTGCCTTAGTTTCACTACCTGTAATGTAGGGATAATAGTACTTCCTTCACAGGTTTATTGTGAAAATTCAGCGTGATGATGTCTGTAAGCACAGGGCACACTATTCTAGCACACAGCGAGCTAGTCAGCATTAGCCAACTGTGCAGTAACTCAGCAGCTCTGGTCTTCAGCTCACTGGCTGAAGTAGTGGGGCCTTTCCCCACCCCACTATTTTCCACCCCACCTCCACCACCACCAGTTCTGAGTTGGGAAGTTGGGGAAGGTCTCCAGGAGTGCTCCAGGGGGTGGGGGTGGGAGAGCACCTTTAGTGGGTTCCCTCCTACCCTGGGCTTCTCCATCTGCTCAATAATGGTTCCCAAGGAGCAGGCAGGGCTTTGGCTCCTGGGTTAGGTCCCAGCCAGGAGGAAGGAGGAGGAAGAGAAGAATATAGTCCCTCCTCCTCTCCCAAGGAGCGTAAGCCTCTTGGTCCCAAAGGCCATGAATAAGCCCCCTCCCCCAAAAGTTATAATAGGGCTAAGCAGCCTTTTTCTTGCCCAGGCTGTTGGACCCAATCCTCCCTCCCTGGGCCTCAGTTTCCCTGTCTGTGGCCTGTGGGAAGAGAGTGCTTCCCGCCTCACAGTCTCCATGACAACCGCAATCAATATTGGTGGTGTCCTCCTGATGGGAGAGGTCACTGCTTTCTCCTCCCTTATATTCTCATACAGTTCCATGCAGATACAATTACACAGCCATCGTCGACCCATACTCCTAATTATAGGACATCCATATTGTGAGTCTTCAGATCCACATCCCACAGTCCTACTAAAACAAACCACTTCACACTCCATACACAGAAATACTCCAGTACACTCACACACACATACCATAGACACCCACGTCACATTCCCATATACACAAGACACATACCTAATAAACAGGTGCACAATTGTGTACACATACACAGGCTCACATACTCTCCATACAAATACAGGAATATATACACAAGAAAACATCCAGACACCCATAACTTTCTGACCCAAACATCTGTTACTAGGTAGGTGCAGCTCATAGTTTCTCACACACATACTTACACACTGCCCTTCCTTACCTTTTCCCTAAGCACAGCTTCTCCCTCTGACCCCTCCCTTTAGCACAGAGTAGCCACAGGGTGTCTGGGGGAAGCTGTCTTCAGGGACAGAAGCAGGCCACTGCCTCCTTCCTCTGGCCTGGCCTACTCTGGCCCACATCCTTCATGCCAACGGCTCCCCAGGAGATTCCAATCCAGAGGCTGAGGTGGCCAGTGAAGAGGAAGAGGCTGTGGCTGGGAGGCGTGGGGCAGAGGCGGGGTGAGGAGGGCAGGGCCAGGGAGGAGATCCAGGGAGGGAGAAAGAGACAGAGGTTGCAGGCATCCTACTCCCGCAGGGGAGCCTGAGGGGGAGGTGGTGTGAGGAGGGTAGGCAGGCCTGTCTGCCTTTGCTGGTGGGGGGCCATGCCCCAGGCCCACCATGAACCTGGAAGGGCTGGAGATGGTTGCTGTGCTTGTGGTCCTCGCTCTGTTTGTCAAGGTCCTGGAGCAGTTTGGCCTCTTTGAGCCCGTCTCCTTGGAAGGTAACCCAGGTATCTGGGCAGGTGTGGGCTGCTGGCTGGAGGGACAGCTGCCAGCAGCATTGGGGAGGGGGTTACCCTGAACTTTGATGACTGGGGGCAGGGGTGGGCAGGTTAGTGATGGGATAGGGCATCTTGGGAAGCTGAGGAGGGGTGCGTGAGGAACAGGGCATCTGGGAGAGGGAAAGAGGGGTACTTGAGTGGATCCTGGGGTGTGGTATCTGGGGAGGGAAGGAGGGAATCTGGGGGACTGGTTGTCTGAGAGAGATGAAGAGAGAGGGCCAGGGGACAGGTTGTTTGGGGAGATGATGAGGGGTATAGCATGGGAGGACTGGGGTATGGAGATGGGGGGACTCTGGTGATGAACTGGGGTTCATCCAGTTCTGAAAACATGAAGTTAGTTGGGCTCTAACTTGCCATTCCCTGTAGACTATTTGGTGGGGAGAGGGGTCATCCAGAAAACCCAGGTCTTCTGTAGGTTGAAGGCAGCCTCTTTCTCTTTACTTCTATTGGAGCCTAGGGGAAGGTTGAGTCCTGGGAGCAAGTAGGGGGGATGTGTGAAGAGGGGTAGGTTGGAAGAGGCAGGGGAGCCGCCCCCAAATGTGGTGGCAACTATACCACCAGAGGCCCCAGGTGCAATCCAGCTTTGGCTTTGGGAAACCAGAGTCCTGGATAATGGAGCTTTGGGCCAGAAGCCAGGCTGCTATCGATTCCCCGCTTTGCCCACTGCCTCCCTCCCACCACTCCATAGCTCCTGCTGCGGAGGAGGGAGAGAGGATATGACTTCTCATTTGTTACCTCTTGGGAGCTGGGCCTTGTCCTGGGGGTGGAGTCTGGCTTGGGAGGGCGGGGCCTACATAAGAGTTAGGGTGCCAGAGTAACCTAAAACCAAAGGAAGCTGGGCCTCTTCAGGAATGGACTGAAGACAACCTCAGTCTATGTGCCAGGTCCAGTGGACTCTGGCCCTGGAGTCTGGAGGCGGGTGCAGCCAGGACACACACACACACACACACACACACACACACACATATCCATCCCTAGGATGCAATTAGAGCTGTAGGATGTGTGTAAATAAGGGCAAGTGCATGGAATTGTGATCAGTGGGCTCTGGATAGGCCATGCTGCACCCAGATACTTGTATCTAACGTCTTTATTGCCTCATAGTTCACTGTCATTTCACCTTCAAAGAGTAAGCCATATTGGAAAGGACTGGGAAGGGACATTTTTGAGGGTGAATGAGTTAGCCGATGAGGAACTCTGTTCCACTGGCAGGAAGATTCTAAGTGCCTTGGAATGAGGAGTTGTAGAAAAGAAAGGGGTGTTCCCAGTACAGATGTGGATTCTGTGGGTGAAATGCAGTCTTAGGAATCTGGGTGTCATGGGCACGTAGTTCACAATATGATATGGGTATGTGTCATAGCGACCTTGATATGTGTCATAATCTTATAAAGTCATGCAGTGTCATGGTGTCATTAACACAGCATGTCATGATGTGCCAGGGTCATTGTTTTTGTGTGGTTTGATAAGCTGGCTTGTATAGGTCTTCGTATGTATGTGTCATATTTTTTTCTAGGTCATGTTTGTATACTTTGTATTAAGGAGTTTTAGGGTGTGTGTATGTGTGTGTGCTGGAACCTTCTTAATTAGGCCATTGGATGTGAGTTACTGGGTATCAAGCTGTCACCATGCATCCATCACTGATTTATCATTCTATATGTCAGTATACATGCCTGTCACTATATGTGTGTGTGAGAGGTGGTCCTACTCAGGCTATCCTTGGGTTGGACATTACCCTCAGAGTTCCAACTGTAGCACTGGAGCCCAGGGCATGGGGTCAGCAGACACTGAAGCCAATGCCAGCTCCCCTCCCCCTGAGCTCCCTCCCCTCTCATTGTCCCAGCTGTGTCTCATTATGCAAGGCGCCCAGTCGCTTCGGTGGATTTTCCATGCCTCTGAAACCCACTGGGCACCCCTAACCCGGCCCCAGCTACATTTGCCATCCCCCCTCAATCCTCCCCCAACGCCTGCCCCCAGTCTGGGTTGACCTGGGATGGTGGGGTGGGGACAGGGAATGGAGGGGCAGTGGGAGTTAATGTGCCTTCCTGGGGTCTTCTCTCTTCCCAGGCCACCCTCCAGGGCCCACTAAAAAAGCGCTGAAGCAGCGGTTCCTCAAGCTGCTGCCTTGCTGCGGGCCCCAAGCCCTGCCCTCAGTCAGTGAAAGCAAGTGCCGCTCCTGTGCTTCCGGGGGCGGGGCCCGTTCGTGTGGAGTGTGACCACTGCGATGGGAGTGGGCCTGCGTGTGTGTGTGTGTGTGTGTGTGTGTGTGCGCGCGCGTATGACCAATGTGTTAGGGGACAGGTGGGCAATAGCTGGAGCCAGAGTGAACAGGCATAGCTATAGCTCTCCTAGGAAGTGGAAGGTGGGGGCATGGTCAGTTTGGGTGCAGGGGAGCCAGAATTCTGTGGGTGTCACCAGTTTTCAAAATGGGCGTGACCCGGGTGTTTGGGTGTGGACAGTATGACCAATGAGGCTGGAGGCTAGTGGAGGTGGCCAATGTGGGGGAGTGGGGCAGATGGTTGTGCGAGCCTGTGCATGGCTTAGTTGGGTTAGTGTCTGGACTCTGGCCGCCCACCTTGCCACTAGGCATGTTTTGGGTCTTGAGATGTATTGCCCAGCAGGATGGAGTCCGCCTTCCTCCAGATGCCAGGATACTTAGGTTTTCTAGTACCAGCGTGGTCTCCAGTTGCGTGACCTTGCTTTGTGTTTATGCCTGTGTCCTCAGTTGGGCCTTTTCCACCTTGTAGGATCATACTGCATTTTTCAAGATATAAAGGCCTGTTTTGAGAGTGTGGTGGTGTTTGATTCCAGGTCTCACTTGGGGGCTTGATTTGGAAAAAAGATAGGTGTGAGTTCCACAAGCATGTGTGTGTGGGATCACTTAGTTTGTGTCTGTGCTTGTTCGTTGCGTGTGCTTTAGCGAGCGGGGCTGGGCTGTGTGCACTGTAACACCCAGGCCTATGAGATTTGCTGTGAGTGTGAGGGGTGAGGTGTGTGTCTGCAGTTGGCTGAGTCTTCAGCTTTCTCGGTGACAGTTCGCTCCCTTCAGCATTAGCCGCCCCAGACTCCTTCCGCCCCCACAGACCCCGCCCGCTGGACCCAGGTGACTTACTCTCCTGGTGGGGGCGGGGGTGGGGGTGGGAGCTGGGGATCTCGCCTGGGGACTGTATGTTGGGATATGGGGAGGGACTGAGACAGGGCCTGGGGTGGGGCCTTCGCTAAGGCTTATAGGGGATGGGGGCAGTAGTGGGGGTCTGGATGGGGCTTGGCTAGAGCTGGGCGGGGCATGGCTCGGACAGGGCCAGGATAGGCGGGGCTCAGCAGGAGGGAAGGATCTGGGCGGGGCAAGGCCGGGGCTGGGAAGATCTGAGTTGGTCAGAGAAGGCCAAGAGCTCGGACCCTCGGGTGCTCGGACGCCCTCTAGAACTCATCTGCCCTACTTCTCCCCCTCTGGGATGAGTGTGGGATCAAGGGCCCAGGGGTCAGTGCCGGGGTCAGATCCCTGGCATTTGGGGGCAGGTCTGGCCTTGGGTCCAGCAGCTGATAGACCTCGAAGCTGACCAGCGTCTTCTCTCCTTGCCTTGAAGTCCTCGGCGCAGGGACCGGGGAACTAGAAGGTGGATCTCCGGTGTCGGAGATGGGGGGAATGGATGGGTCGGTGATCTTGAAGAGGGGTGATAGGGGCCGGGCCTGAGGCGCGGCTGTCGCCCCACCACTTCCTGCAGACAGTGTGGAGGATGAGTTTGAACTGTCCACCGTGTGTCACCGGCCCGAAGGTCTGGAGCAGCTGCAGGAGCAAACCAAGTTCACGCGCAAAGAGTTGCAGGTCCTTTACCGGGGCTTCAAGAACGTGAGTGCAAAGCCAGGCCAAATTGGGCGAGGAGTGGGGCAGGAGGGGCTGGACCTATTCGGAATGTCTCTGAAAGGACTGCTTGAGGAGTGAGAGGTAATATGAGAGGGAGGGAGAGCCAGCTCCCCCCACCCCGCAGATCGAACCTGTAGCGGGTTCTCACCTGTGTGAGAGAGGGTTAGGTTAGTTCTGTGTTTTTGTATTGGTGCACTGGGGAGAAGTCTTGCCTCCCATTAGAAGAGCCACATGGTTAGCCCCCTGGAGACATGAAGACTGTTTTTCTCTAGGAATCTCTGGGCATGGAGGGAGGATGGGGTATGGAAGAGGGGTGAGTGGAAGGGGATTTTGTCTCTGCTCTCAGTGTGGTCTCTCTCCACGCCCCAGGAATGTCCCAGCGGAATTGTCAATGAGGAGAACTTCAAGCAGATTTATTCCCAGTTCTTTCCTCAAGGAGGTGAGGGGACAAGGCCCAAGAGGAAGCAGCCATCCACCGTGAGACTGAGTAGGGGAGAGGGTTCTGGAGGGGCTGAGCATGCCCAATGCTAGGAGGCATTTGGAGAGCCTTATAGAGATAGGAAGTCCTCTGGTGTCTGGAAGCCAAGCTTACTGATGCACTTATTCTACAGACTCCAGCACATATGCCACTTTTCTCTTCAATGCCTTTGACACCAACCATGATGGCTCAGTCAGTTTTGAGGTGAGCAGGAGGAGGTGGGACAGGGAGGCCAGGGAGGGCCAGGACCTATAGGCCAAACCCACAGAGAGGGTTGGGTGAAGGGAGTCTGAAGACACATTTCTTCCCTGCCTCATTCTCAGGACTTTGTTGCTGGTTTGTCAGTGATTCTTCGGGGAACCATAGATGACAGACTGAACTGGGCCTTCAACCTGTATGACCTCAACAAGGATGGCTGCATCACCAAGGAGGTGTGCAGGGCAACTGAAGAGCTGGAGGGGCCCATAGGAGGGGAACATGACCCACATGTGCATCCCCAGTAAGGGGTGAGGTCTTCCCTGGGCCTCCTGGTTTGGAGGCTGGAGGCTCTGAGGAAGAATCCTCTTCTTTCTTGGCCTCACAGGAAATGCTTGACATCATGAAGTCCATCTATGACATGATGGGAAAGTATACGTATCCTGCACTCCGGGAAGAGGCCCCAAGGGAACATGTGGAGAGCTTCTTCCAGGTGCCTGGGACTGGGTAGGCTGGAGGGTCCTGGAGTGAAGAGAAAATGGTAAGAACTTACCTGAGTTCTACCTGCCTCTCTCCTGCCATCCCTCCTGTTCTTCCTCCTGACTGCCTTTTTACAGAAAATGGACAGGAACAAGGATGGTGTGGTGACCATTGAGGAATTCATTGAGTCTTGTCAAAAGGTACAGACAGGTCCCTGCCCTCCACATTTCCCTGGTCTGCATTCAGGGCCTGATTCAATGATATAGGAGGGCTCTTAGGGGCAGAGTATCATCTCCCTAACTCACCTCCACTCCCAAATCCTGTTCTTTCACAACTTGGACCTGTCCCTACTCCACCTCTGGTCTCTCTGGGTGTCTCCCTCCTCACTATTTCTTTGTGTCTCTGAATGTCCCCTTTTATGACTAAATGTCTCCCTGTCTCTGACAAGCTCTTTTTTTCCCCCTTCTCTCCAATCTGCCTCTCTTACACCATGGCGACAGGACGAGAACATCATGAGGTCCATGCAGCTATTTGACAATGTCATCTAGCTCCTCAGGAGAGGGGGTCAGTTGTATTGGGGGAACCATGCTCTAACGCTGTAGCCCAGGTAGACCTCACCTTCTCTGCCCAGGTCTGTCCTCATCCTAGCCCTGCCCTTGGGCCTATAGGACTCCAAGAGCCTGGAGATTCAGTGTTCCAGATCACTGGAGCCAAAGGGGTCAGGGAGCTGGTAGAATGTATTTTGGGGGGTATTCCCAACTCCTGACAGCTGCCACCCACTTCTTGCCTGACACTCACCCTTACTATAGGAATTGAGTGGTTGTCCACCTCCCACTCCCACTCTAGAAACCACAACAGTAGACAGAATTTCTCCTGCTATGGTGCTTCCCCTGTCTCCAATCTCGTAAACATTTTCCCTGAGGCTCCCTTCTCAGAGAGGCTGCTCTGTCCTTGGCACTGACTAGCCTTTCAGACCAGGGCCTTTGAGAGCTCTGCAGGATGGGGACAAGAATATAAAGGAGCATTCTCAGGTTTGAGCCAGGTATTAGGTCCTAGGAAGTAGCTGGAACAGAGAGTAGAAAGGGCAAAATATTGTCAGTAAGAGCTGAGGCACGCCAGGTTATTGGTCTGAGCTCCACAGGTCTGCCACCAAGCCATCAGAATGTGAGTTTCTAGGCTCTTCAGAAGACCTTGTCTCCTTGGAAACACCTCAGAAAATTTCCATACCCTCCTCAGTATCCTAGAAGAACCTGGAACCCTGATGTCTGGCTTATCCCTGGAATTTTTTCTTCTTCCTTCCTGTTTGTTTGTATAGTGGTGGTAGCAGCAGGGGAATATGGTTGGGAGATATCCTGGATGATTTCTGCCAAAGTTTCAGCCCATTCTCTTTGATGGCTATAGCCTAAGTTTAAATTTGCCATTTCCTCTGGACTTGGAGGCATGGAGTGAGCCAGGGATCATCCAGTGGATGCCTTAGAAGAAAAGGAAAGGATGGAGGCAGACATAGCATCTGAACCCAATGTGAGGGCTTTCATTTGAACCTTTAATCTTCCCAGGCTCTATTACAACCCCCCCCCACCCCCACATAGCCTCTTCAGTTCCTACCTAGGGTCTGCTCTTGCCTTATTCAATCTACCCAGAAATACCCTTGAATACCCTAGAAGGCAGAGACCATATGACCCAGGTCCCACTTCATCATTAGCACTCCCTGCCATGCTGTCACCCCTTAATATACCCACAGTTCCCATTTAACTCACCTTCCCAGTAAGCCAGGATCTGAAGGGAAGGGTCCCCAGGGAGATCCCTTTCCCATCAGAACACTGTTGACTGCTTTGCATTTTTGCTCTTCTGTATATTTTGTAAAATAAATACATTAGCTCCAATAAAATACAATGGCTATGCACAAGCTGCTGTCTCTGCCTTTTTGTTCCTCATACCTTACACATACTTCAATATCTCTAAATTCATGCACCTGCAGTTTTTCAGATTTCAAAGAAAGTGCTGTCTTTCCCTTAGTATGTCCAGTCCTTGCCAGGAGACCAAGACACAGATTCTGCAAAGCTACCTGACCTCAGAGAGGCACCCATGTGAGTCTCTCTCCTTAGAAGAAATAAAGAAGAGACAGGATATCAATATACTGAAGACTATGCAAGCCAACCTAGACATTCTTACAAATTGAATCAAGAATTTCTAATTTGGAGACACCAGGATAGCTCAGAGTTTGAGCGCTTCCTTCACAATTGTGAGCTCCAGGGTTCAATTCCCAGCCCCAGATGGTGCAAACCCATATGAATGCAGCACAACTGGTAACTGCCAAGGATGGCTTCGCAGCGAAGGTTATTGCCTCCCAGTTGGGAGGCCCTGGTTCAGTTCCCACCCTGCGCAGCCTCATATCCACCTGTGTGGAGTGAAACCATGTCACAGTTAATGATGTACAACTATGGAGACTGCTCTGGGCCCTCCCCACTTCTCTCTCATCTCTTTCTCTCTCTTCCTTCTCCTCTCAAACAATAAAATAAATCTAAAAAAAGGGAAGAAATATAACTTTCTTTAAAAGAAAGAATTTTTAATTATAGACATTACTTAATCTCAAAGTGTTTTCTTTTGAGTGGGGAAATTCCCTTTAGGTTCTAATGAAAATTTCATTGTGTAATATCTCAATTTTGCCTCCAGTATGGACATGCATTTGTGTCTATACTCCAGCCAAGAATAAGGGAGGATCAAATAGAGTGAACCCAGGCCAAGTCACCATGGAACAGGTGACGCAAAGGGTAATAGGGACTTCCTGTGTGGTGTAGGAACCATGGGGAATAGAGAGTTTCTGTGTGGGGTGGGAATTTTTCTTTGTTCTGCTCCTGGAGAAAGGCCACCAATGGTAGTTTCCTCCCATTCTTTCTCCAGGGCACCGTTATTTGATGATTAAGCTTCACCATCCATAGAAGGGGGATCAGGCCTTCTCTTCCATCAGTGTGCACACTGACAAGGTCAAGGGAAGGATATGTTGTCCAAGAAACAAAAACTCCAGAGTCCATCATTTTGTCCATATTCCTTGCTCATATCACACAGTTATCTGCTCCTTGGGTCGTTGGGTTTTTTTTATAACAAACCTGAAGGATCCGATGAAAGTTGTGGGACCACTATCCAGAAGGAAAAAGAATGCACACGTTTCCATATATTTTTGTATCCCTTAAGCCCCATCCATGGGCCCTAAGTTAAGAACCTGTGATCTATTCTATCTTCAACTTTCCATTGTACAGATGAAACAGGTGTTTTTATAGGAGGATAGAGATTAGACCCAGTCCCCCAAATCTCTATCCAGGGTGACAGTAAAGATTTGTATGTGAAAAAATGGATGCTGTGCACATCATCCATAATCTAAACAAGAGGACAGGCTCTCAGGTACCCTTCATGGCTCTTCTCAGTTTATAACCATATATTTATGTCTTGGATACACTATAAGCTCCTGAGGGCTCCTCGAGTACTGGACTATCCTATCCCCCCTCCCTGTCCTATCTTTGAAGCCTGGCAAATAATAGGCACTCAATAATTGTATGAATAATTGTGTGATTGGATGAATGAGCATGGTTAGTTTGTGTATATAATTGGGTTTGGTATGGAGACATTCTCTATATTTTAGGATAGATCCAAATGTAAGGGAAGTTGAAGTATCTTACACTGAGAATTTCTAGTGAAGTAAGAAGTGCCCCAGAGCCAAGGCACACTGTAAGGGAAGTTGAAGTATCTTACACTGAGAATTTCTAGTGAAGTAAGAAGTGCCCCAGAGCCAAGGCACACAAATGGGAACCATAAAAAAAACATCCAGGGGAAGCCAGGATGGCTCAGTGGGTTAAGCGCTCACTTTGCAGCGCCGGGGACTGAGGATCGAATCCCGGCCCCGGCCCGTGCGGACCCATATGCTGAGCTGGGAGCTCCCCCAGTTCAGTTCTCTCTGTCTCTGTATCTCACTCTCTCTCTGTCAAAAAATTAATAAATAAATAAAATTAAAACAAACAAACAAACAAACAAAAAACCAAAAAACATCCAGTTGGCATTTTGATCTTTTCTGGCCATTGGTTGGATTCTAAAGCTTTTTTCTCTTTTTATTGTTTTTGACAGAGAGAGAGAGAGAGAGAGAGAGAGAGAGAAAGAGAGAGAGAGAGAGAGAGAGATACAGAGACAGAGACAGAGAGAGAACTGAACTGGGGGAGCTCCCCAGTTCAGCATGTGGGTCCACACAGGCCGGGGCTGGGATTCGATCCTCGGTCCCCGGCACTGCAAAGTGAGCGCTTAACCTACTGAGCCATCCTGGCTTCCCCTGGATTCTAAATATTGTCAGCTACTCCATCTCAAAACACCCTTCTTTCTTGTCTCCCAGTACTTCATACTTCTTGCTTTTCTTCTTACTTTTCTGGATACTGCTCTGCCTTCTCTTGCAGATTCATCCTTCTCAACTGGAATTCTAACCATTGGGCCCCACAGCTCAAATCTGAGCCTCTTCTCCAAATCACATTCAACCCCATGGCTTAAATGCTATCTTAAACACAGAGTTTATATCTCAAGAATTCTCCTTTGAGCCCCAAGACCCATAAATCCAATTGCCTATTTGACATATTAAAAAAGGACCTGTAATGGTCAAACTTAACATATTCAAAATAGAGCTTTGATTCTTTCCTCTCTGTCTTTACCATCTCAGTAAATGATACCATCTACCTAATTGCTCAGGTCAAAATTTAGGAGTCTTCATTTCTTTCCCTCACTTTCCCTCCATCCCCCTCTTATTTTTTTTTAAGATTTATTTTATTGTTTGAGAGAGAGAGAGAGAGAAGGGGGAGGGCCCAGAGCAGTCTCCACAGTTGTACATCCTTAGCTGGGAGATGATTTTATTCCACATAAGTGGATGTGGGGCTGTGCGAGACGGAAACCAAACCGGGGCCTCCTGCATAGGAGGCAAGGCAAGAACCTTCACCACTGGGCCACCTTAGCGATTACCAGTTGTGCCACAGTTCAGCATATGGGTTTGCATGGGTCTCAGGGAATTGAGCCCCGGACCTCATGATTGCGAGGCAAGTACTCAATTACTGCATTATCCTGGTATCCTTCCTCAGTCACTAATTCCACCACCAAAGATGCATCACCTCTCTGTCTCTACTGCTATTCCTTAGCCCAAGCCACTATCATTGCTTACCTAGATTACAATTTATTCTTTCACCTGAAGTAGCTTCTTCCTGCTGTGGTTATTTTCCATCATATCAGTCAATTTCTTCCCTTTATAGTACTTATCACAAACTGAGTTCCTGTGTATGTACTGAATTTGTTATGGTCTGTTTACCCAATCAGAATACGAACTCTGAGAGCAGGGCCCTATCTTATTCATTCCCAAGTAGTTTATCTACTAAACTTTGGTTCCTGTTGTAGGTATAGTATGGAGAGAAAGTGTGTGGCAAAAACTGTCCTTAAAGTTTGAGAGGTACAGAACATGGGAGGTATATCTTGCCTGGGCCACAGACCCCCCAAAGTCTGGACTATGGAGAGTAGACGAAATTGTGGCTGCTGACTTGCTAGCAGATGTCAGTATGAGGTGTGAGGCAAACAGGAAAGTGTCATGAGACTAAGGGTTGGCGTTAGCTGGAATGACAGCTCCAAACCTCCAAGGGATCAAAGTATCCAGTGAAGCAGCTTATGACCCCCACCTGTTTTTTCAGGAACTCCCTTAAGTAAATGCTTGCCCTTTAGCCCAATCTCCATACTTCAAGATTAAAAAGAGGGAAAGCCGGGATGGCTCAGCGGGTTAAGCGCTTGCTTTGAAACCCCGAGGACCAAGGATCGAATCCCAGCTCCTGCCCAGGTGGACCCACATGCTGAACTGGGGTGTGCTTCCCAAATGCGGTGAGGCCCCCAGTTCAGTTTAAAAAAAAAAGATTAAAAAGAAGAGGGACTGACTATAAGAGCCCCTGGAACTACAAGTTGGGCTACCACTGGAGGAGTCGAATATGAGACTGAAGCGTAAGATGAACGATACTAAGTCTTAATAATCAGAATGAAACTTGATATCCTTATTTCATATTTGTACCTCACAAGTTCAGACAGATCTCTCAACATAAATGTAAAGTGCGGCCTCTTGAGCCACTTCTTGCTCAAGGCCGGCTTCCACCTCTTAGAAGTGTACCTTCTCTACTGTTCCATTCAATAAACTTCTCTTTCACTCCTGTAAAAATGAATGAATGAATGAGTGAATGAATGAAAAGTGCATTATGACGGGACTATAGGGAGCTCAGAGAACAGATAGCAAGGGGATCCAAGCTCATCTAGGGCGCAGAGAAGGCTACCCAAAGGAAATTATGTTCATGCTGAGGTTTAAGGGATCTCACTTCTCCCTTACACACACTTCAGGTTTCTCATTCCCCAAACAAGCCAGGCCTTTTCACCCCTCCCTGCATTTGTACTTTGTTCCACTTGCCTGGAGTGCTCTTGTCTTTCACTACTCATTGTGGCAAACTCCTACTCATCACTTAGAGGTGCAGTTCAAAAGTGAAACCTCTCGCCAAAGAAGGATTAAATCAGTTTCTCCACTGAGCTCTTGCAACACTTGGGTACACTTTATGGGGGTTGTGGTGTGTGCACTTGCTTCTCTGCACCACTACTGTGAGCTCATAGTGGCCCAAGAGCCTAGCACGAGGCTTACTCAATAGGGGTCAGATGAGTCAAGGAACGAACGAAAAGACGGAATTTTTTTTAAGGGGTTAGGCTGAGGGTAAGGGAAAATGATTCAAGACACAGGGGTGAGCTGAGCTCCTTGGAGCGTTGTCTTCGCAGTACTGAGTCTGGGTCGGGCTGACGTAATGAGTCACCCATTAGAAGAATCGCAATAGAAATAGGTCAGTTCCTTCCTACATCTTTAAGAACTACAGCCTCGGTTTCCGCGCCTGCGCATTGAAAGAGTAAACGCCTCTTCTCACCCTCTCCCCCCCCATTATCCCTGCTGCCCCCACCAGCTGCAGCCTCCTCCCCATACTCCCCTTCTTCGGGTTGGGTAATGGTCTGTCCCTGGGCGCCTGGGCTGTTCTGGAGGGTGGCAAGCATAGATGGTACATCCTACTGCCATCATTACCTTCCGCTTTTCGCGTCTCCTCTGTTCTACTTCCCCCTGCCAAGGGAGGCTCAGTGGGCTAGCCCAAAGGAGGGCGGGGGAGCCGGGCTAAGGGGACCGGCCTGAGCCGGTCTCCGGCGCAAGCGCAGTGCGGATAAACAGGAAGCGGGCGGTGGAGGCAGCGGCAGCAGAGGTAGAGGGGCTGCGTAGGGGAGGACAGCGTAAGCACTACGTCTGTCCGGAGGGCAGCAGGGGCTAACTGGGAACGAGAAAAGCAGCTCTGGCCATCTGCTTCCAGGGAACGAGAGGTTGCAGCTTTGCTCCCGGCTTAGGCTTCCGGCCCCCCAGCTTAGGCTGAGGCAGCGGCTGACAAAGGGCTCGCTCCGGTGCCGCCGCCCTTTTCATCCGGGCACTCCGGTCTTTGCGGCGCGGGAGGGGGAAGGGCGGAGGGGGGAGGGAAAAGGCCGAGGGGCGTGCGCTCGGAACGGAGGCCCCTTCCAGGGCTCCGGCCCAGCGGACTGAGGCCGAAGAGCACCCGCAGAGGTGGCGGCGACTGGGGGCAGAAGGATGGTGCAGAAGGAGAGCCAGGCGTCGCTGGAAGAGCGGGAGAGCGAGCTCAGTGCCAACCCTGCAGTCTCCGCGGGGGCGTCGTTGGAGTCGCCGGCAGCTCCGGCCCCCGGGGAAGATAACCCACCCGGGACCGGAGGGGCACCGGTGGCTGGGTCGGCTGGAGGGGCTCGGAGGTTCCTGTGTGGAGTGGTGGAAGGTGAGCTCCCTGGCGCGGAATGTGCAAAAGGGTGCTCGCTCCAGCCTCGCCCCAGCACGAACACGTTCTCTTCGTGCAGGGGTGGGTGGCGGCAGTGTCTTAGCGTGTTCTTAAAGGGTGTTACTCCCTTGGGTCTGAAACCTGACCCTGCTAACCCGAGGGGAGAGGCAAAACGGTGGGCGAGTCTCCCCTCCTGTTCTTAAATGGCGTCGAATTCCCCTCTGGCAGTTTAAGCCTGACCCCACCCGCCTTGGGCTTGGAGCCAGGCGTGCTCCTGCGGAGGCGCTGGCAAGGAGCTTAAAGGTAGGCTCTTGAGTGTATGTTTGTGTTTGTACCTAGGGATCTTACTCCCTAGGGTGGTCTGCGTTCAAATGGAAAAATGTGTGTAGTGCTTCTGTCCCCACCCTTTGGGAAAACAATAACCTACACAGATGTGCTTGTACTCCTGGAGTGAAGTGAAGCAAGCACAATCGGCCTATAGTTTCACAAATTTTTCTTTGCTTAGAGTTTTTTTGCCGTCCAGTCACCACCCCCATCTTTTGAAGATGCATATGCAGCCTGGTAAATTGACCTTTGCCCACTATAGTGCTTTGACCCTGAGGGCTGAAGCTTTGACTTTAATATCTGAGGTGCGGAATTTTTATTTACTGACTGCAGGAGAGGTTTAAAAATGCATTTCTCGCCACCTCATTTCCATTTGAAAGGAAAGATGGACTTTTTTTCTAGTTAGGGAAAACGACCAGAGATTGTATCACAATTTATGAATATAATGTACAAATATTTGGCCATGTGGTCTATGGAAGCATAAGTCAGTTACATTATTGCTCTTTTCTCCAGGACAGCATCTATTTGAGTTTTCTGAAGTATTTTGGCTGACCTAGGGTGTCCTAGCTGTCTGCTTTATTAAACTCTCTCTTTTGTAATGGTGTGCATCGGAGTAACTATATTAAAAGTAAGTCTTTATAAAAACCAAAAAAGGTATGGAAAAAGGAAAGAAGGGTTGCTCTTTTGGTTGATTGATTGCAGTGTTGTCAGCACAGTATTCATTTGAAAGGTGGGTAATGCTCACTGTATTTTAGGTAAAGTTGAATTGTAGGGGAAAACAGACTGTTCAATGAGGTGTGAAACAGTTCAACAAAGTTAACTGTCAAGCAGAATTTGGGGAAAGACAAAATGGAAAACTGCTTTTGTATTTGATTGGAGCCACAGTTTATGAAAACGTGATTTTTTTTTGCGTGACTTATCTGTTGATATATTTATTGGGCTTGTTTGAGTGCAAGGAGATTCTAGAAAAGGAATAAGTATTTTTTCATCAGAGATCTTGGGGGGGTGGGGAAACAGTGCTGGGGGACACAGAAATTTTAAGATCTAGAGTGAGTCTAGCTCAGTAAACTTGCCTGTCCATTACACCTTCAGTAGTTATGGAGAGAAGCTTGTTGTAGTTGAAATAAGTAGGGTGGTTTTTCAGAGTAATATTGAGAGGGAACTCTATTTAGAGAACAGAGTTGTCTTGTCTCCTCCCCTTCCATTCCCTTGTATATTTTCTTGGTGACTAAGCACCAATTAACCAAAAAAGTAGAGTGTACCTGACTCTCAAAGAGTAGTTAGGGTTTCCAAAGATTAAAATGTTAGACATTTGAAAAACATTTCTTTTTTATATTAAAGCAACTCGAAAGGCATACTTAATGCCTACTCCTTTAAGAAAAAAATGATAACTCTAAGTGTTCTAGGAAAGTTATAAAGCCTTGTATAAAATTTACCTAACATTTTAGTTAAAATCACCTTAAGAGGGTAACAATTGTCAAGATTGAAAATGCTAGTTTCATACATCATTATGTGGTAACTTTTTCTTTGGTTCTATCATTGTCCTTGTGAGTAACCATCCTGTCTAGAGATTGCAGCTTAATGCATTTCAGAAATTTCTATTTTCAATTAGTCTCTTAGGTAGTGAGACTGTGTGTGTATAGCATTATTCAAAATGCAATTTTAACCATCTTCATGGTACTCCTGAGAGGTTATCCTTATCTCTTGCAGATAATTAGATGGAAAATAAAGGTTGGGCAAACTATAAGGTGTGATCAGCACAATGAGCTCCAGTTTGGTGCTTATATCACTACATAAGTCATCGTTGTAGATTTATTTCCTGCAGTATGCATAGCTAGTGCCTTGTTCCCCCTGAGACACTCTGGAGCAAGTCATGTTCTTAAATTTTCAGTTCTAACCTTTGCTCTGGAATTGAGATTGTTTGTTTCCTATTTGGGCCAGTTCTGTTGAATTTGTTGTGAAAGTCGTTTAAGACATTTTTAGGGTCCATTATTTTATTATCACATTAAAAGTGATAATAAATTTAGGTCAATCAGATGCTTTTCTAATTCTGTTCCTGTGTTTTTCCCACCTTACTTCTCCTTTCTTTAAAAGCAGTTTAACTTCCTTCCTAGGTAGTCATTATTGTTATTAGCAGTTTGGGATTACTTTGCTTCCTCTTCCCCCATTGTAAGACTGAGATCTTTTAAAACATTTAAATTTGGTCTTTTTTGGCAGTGAAAACAGATGATGTTTAGCTGTTTTTAAACAACTTTATTGAGTGTTTATGGTAGAAAAATAAGAAAATTTACCTAAGCAAAAAGGAAATAAAATCACTTTATAATATCACTCAAGCACCCTAATGTTTTTACTTAAATATCTTGTAGATTTTGGTATATTGTACACTTTTTACAAATAGGATTGTGTTGTATGTTCTGTAATCTACTTTTCTCTAACAGTTCAACACATTTGAAACTTACAATTTCATTCTTGCTTTGAATATAGGATTTTATGGAAGACCTTGGGTTATGGAACAGAGAAAAGAACTCTTTAGAAGGTAATATTTTATTTAAGAAGAGTCTTAAACCATTAACATTTACTTTTGTTTGAAGAAATACTAACACTGGATAGGCCAGTTGCAGTTTGATTATTTCTCGTTTGCAGAAGTTGGTCTTTTGTCTCTTAGGCTAGTGGTTTTCAAATTTTAGTGGGGAAGCTGAATAGGTTTGGGGCTTCACCTGCCTCACTCAGCTGTTGTGTTTTTAGTTAAGATTGTTTAATATGTTGACATTCCTTGTAATACTTTTTATAATTCCACTGGATTACAAAAAGGTTAAAAGCTACTGACCCATAATACTAACTTTTTAAGAGATGGAGATGGTCCAAGAAAAGGAAAAATTTTAAATTTATAGCCAATACATGTTGCCTATTTATACATATGTAATTTTTTTTCCCCCTTAAGGCTCCAGAAATGGGAATTAAATACATACTTGTATGCCCCAAAAGATGACTACAAACATAGGATGTTTTGGCGAGAGATGTATTCAGTGGAGGAAGCTGGTAATATCTTTTTTTAATCCATAAATTTAGAACATGTGTAGGAAACAGCTGTATTTTAAATGTAGTTGTACAAGAATTTTAAGTATTTTATTTTCACTTTGTAGGCAGTTTCCTTTTTTTCTGTAGTAACCTAACTCTGAGTTAGTGCAGATTGAAAGAGTACTGCTAACTGCACAACCATAATATGATTCATGGGTATGCTAGACTGACTTTACTGTGGTCATAAATTATACTTTTAATTTCTGCCGCTTGTCTAAACAGTGGGCCAACTGGACAAAGAGGTGCTGAAGGAGGGTTAGGCCTAGGCAAGGCGAGTAAGGCACCCCCCTTGGGTGCAGATTTTATAGGACTTCAAACATCATTTAGCAGGATTAATAATTTATGTAGTGTTTAGATTATTTTATTAGTTTTAGGTGTTCAAAACAACATAATGATTAGACATTTATACCCTTCACAAAGTGATAACCTCAACTCTACTACCCATCTGACATTGTACATACACAGCTATTATAATACCACTGACTATATTCCCTTTGCTGTACTTTACATACCACAACTATATGTTTTATGCAATTTTTTTAACCATAGTAAATGCAAAAAAACCCCCCAAAAAACCACCTCATGAACAAAATTCCAAAATTTTAAATAAAGATAAGATCAGTATTACTGATTTTTTTGCTTCAGGCCTCAAGTATGGTTTGGTCTTAACTATTTGATTACTATTACTGGTCCTGTCTTTATTTTTTTATTTTTTATTTGTTTGGTGTACTAATATATTTAATAAAATACAGGAGAATATTTCAACCATGTAAAGTCAATAGCGGTATTAAGAACCATCATCACTGTCATTAACAAACAAGGAGAGATTTTAAGGTTTAAGCACTCTTCTTATTTTCTGGAAGCCTCAAGAACTCATTATTGCTAGTGTCAGAATTTATGAAGCTCAGTTGCTCACAATCACTGATATAATTTTCTTTGCTATCTTCATATATGATACTATCTTCAGTTCCATCTAAGGCATAAAGACCTCATGCTAGTCCAGGCTGTATTGAAGTGAAAAGCCATCACATACTATCACTGCTACATGTGTTCTTATGTTGAGTTATATAACATTTGTAAATAAAGTTATAGAACCTTGTAATTTAAATTAGACTAGTGGGGCTTTTGTTGGGGATTTGAGTGAATGGGAAAACATTTTTGTACTTGGAATTAAATAGTATATACATGTAGCTAACAAAATGTTTGGTTACAAAGCACAGCCAAGGCAGCGAAGGCAAAAAGTTTTCTTAAATTGTGAAGAAGCAATTAAAACTTAATTCCATCTCCATTTGCATGTTGTAGTTTACTGCTTTATATAATTTAAATGTGTCTTCAACTTAATTATTTTCTGGTGATGCTGGTAATGAAATTTAATGTGATCCATAATCAAAATACAGTCAAATGACTATCTTGAGTTTCCATTGAAACTTATTTAAAGCTATGTCCTATAATATAGAAAAGTATTTTGATTTACTTAGGAAAGCTATCACATTTTAGAAACTTAAAATCTGTAATGAATATTTTTCCTATAGTTAAAAAAGATGAGAGGTCAGGATTGTTAAGGCCATCACTTAACCCCTGTTTTTAAGAATAATTTTTCCTTTTAATGTCATACTGAAGATGACAATTTTGTGAAATTTAAGGAACTTCTTTTCATGATTCATTGTAAATTGGAGAAAATGACCTCTTCACTTGAAAGGTAAAAGTTGTTTTAGTTTTCTTTGTTGCTTTCTAAAACATGGACTCTATTCTTTAGAACAACTTATGACTCTCATCTCTGCTGCACGGGAATATGAGATTGAGTTCATCTATGCTATCTCACCTGGATTGGATATTACCTTTTCTAATCCCAAGGAAGTTTCTACATTGAAACGCAAACTGGACCAGGTAACTTCCTTACATTTTTTCATTATAGCTCCTTGAATCAGTACTTGAAACAAAGGTTTCTTAGTTACTTTTATAATTTTAAAAGGAGACCAAATTCATACCTTTTGTTTCTGTACAAATTTTTTACTTTAAATTTTTATTTATTTTTATTTTTTTATTGTTTTTGACAGAGAGAGAGAGAGAGAGATACAGATACAGAGACACAGAGACACAGAGAGAACTGAACTGGGGGATCTCCCCAGTTCAGCACATGGGTCAGAACAGGCCGGGGCTGGGATTTGATCCTCGGTCCCCGGCGCTGCAAAGTGAGCGCTCAACCCACTGAGCCGTCCTGGCTTCCCCCAAATTTTTTACTTTAATGCAAGCTTGTTCAACCTTCGGCCCATAGGCAGCATGTGGCCCAGGATGGCTTTGAATGTGGCCCAACACAAGCTTGTAAACCTTCTTAAAACATTATGAAATGTTTTTGCAATTTTTAATTTTTTTAGCTCATCAGCTGTTGTTAATGTTAGTGTATTTTATGTGTGGCCCAAGAAAGCCAAAAGGTTGGACCACCCCTGCTTTATCATGGTTTTGATAAAAGAATAATATATATATATATTTATATTTTGTTTTTTTTTAAGTGGATTTTTTTTTTAATTGTTTTTGACAGAGAGAGAGAGAAAGAGAGAGATACAGAGACAGAGAACTGAACTGGGGGAACTTCCCAGTTCAGCACATGGGTCCGCGTGGGACGGGGCCGGGATTCGATCCTTGGTCCTCGGGGCTCAAAGCGAGCTCTTAACCCGCTGAGCCATCCTGGCTTTCCCAAGAATATATATTTTTTAAGATTTATTTTATTGTTTTTGACAAAGACAAACAGAAGAAGGAGGGCCTAGCGCAGTCTCCATAGTTGTACGTCATTAATTTTCAACATGGTTTGCTCCACACAGGTGGGCTGGGGCCACGCAGGGTGGGAACTGGCTGGGAACTGACTGGCAGCCTCCTGCATGGGAGGCATGCCCCTGGGAGCTGGGGGCTGAACTGGGGGCCTCCCACATGGGAAGCTTGCCCTGGTGAGAACCAAACTGGGGCATACCCCAGTTCAGCATATGGGTCCACACGGGCAGGGGCTGGGATTTGATCCTTAGTCCCAGGGCTACAAAGTGAGCACTTAGCCTGCTGAGCCATCCCGGCTTTCTCAGAAATATTTTCTTTTTTTAAGATTTACTTTTACTGCTTTTTGACAGAGAGAAGCGGGAGGGCCCAGAGCAGTCTCCATAGTTGACAGCATTAGTTTTCCATATAGTTTCACTCCACAGGTGGGCATGGGGCTGCGAAGGGCAGGAACTGGGCTTGGAGCCTCCTGCTTAGGCCCCAGCAAGAACTGAACTGGGGGCACACCCCAGTTTAGCATGTGGGTCCACATGGGCCAGGCCCAGGATTTGATCCTCAGTCCCCGGGCTGCAAAGCGAGTGCTTAACCCACTGAGCCATCCCAGCTTCCCCTTTCCAGAAATATTTTCTAAAGTGAGTTTTACTGAAGGGACCAGTAAACTTCTCAAACTTTAGTTTGTATAAGAACTGCCTTAAAAAACACTTAGAAGGGATGCTTTAAAGAATATTGACTAATAATCTCCATTCCCAGAGATTCTTACACTGACTTGGGGTGGGGACTTATCTCAGAATCTTACGTAATCTATAACCACCTTTTGGGGAAGCTGGGATGGTTCAGCACGTGAAGCGCTTGCTTTACAGCCCTGGGGATTGAGGATTGAATCCTGGCCCCCGACCCGTGCCGGCCCATGTGCTGAACTGCGTTGTACTTCCATGTGTGAAGGCCCCTAGTTCAGTTTTCGTACCCCCGATTCGGCCCCTGTCTTGGGGCATGCCTCCCATGCGGTAGGCTTCCTATGGAGACTGCTCTGGGCCCTCCCCTTTCTCTCTGTCTCTGTCAAAACCAAAATCTTTAGAACCAACTTTTGAAAAACTATACTATTGGGTGCTTGACTGAATTTGTGACTGAGGTAATAGCAGCAGGGTTTTACCTATTAGATATAAATTGCTTCAGTTATAGGAACAAGAGATGTAATTTAGTCTGGAGATGATTTAGTTTCCCAAGATGAAAAGAAAAATAGACTACGTAAACATGTAAACTGCACTACATATTTTGTAAAATAAGTTTGCTGATACAAAAATATGCATGTTTCTTTAGGCAAAGGTTTATATTATTGGTGACATTAAAATGGTTAGTAGGGGACTCTGGGATGGCTCATCGGGTTGAGCGCTCGTCTTGCAGTCCTGGGGTCCAAGGATCAAATCTCGGCTCTGGCCCATGTAGACCCATGTGCTGAACTCTGGTGTGAGTCCCAGTTCTATTCTTGCCTGTGAGCCCCCACCTGTGGAGTGAAACCATGTAGAAAACTGATGACATGCAACTGTGGGGACTGCTCTGGGCCCTCCCCCTTCTCTCTGTCTCTTTCTCTGTCAAAAACAATAAAAATAAATCTTTAAAATACTTAAAAAAAATAAAGTAAAATGGTAAAATATTTAAGGTAGTTAAATTTCCAATGAATATGCTTTTCAAAGGTTATTTCCCTATTTCATCAAATACTTCTGTGTTCTTTCTGATTCATGGCCTTAAGTTTATGTGCAGAGATTAATTAGGATCATTGTGTCTTTTGGGACTAGAACAGGCCTGGGTTTATTTATTCATGCTTTTATATTTTTCTGGCAGCTTGGTCTTTTATAATTAGCAGCTAAGGTGGTAGGAATAGTCCACATAGTAGAAGCTTTGTTGAAACATATTGGCATATTGCATTGAAATTCAAATGAAAAACGGGACCCCAGACTGTCTGTAAAATGTAAAAACAATAGGTTTGGCTTTGAACATTTTACTAA
This sequence comes from Craseonycteris thonglongyai, assembly GCA_004027555.1. Lineage (NCBI taxonomy): Eukaryota > Metazoa > Chordata > Mammalia > Chiroptera > Craseonycteridae > Craseonycteris > Craseonycteris thonglongyai. The sequence continues at coordinate 10,829 of PVKE010005090.1, read as the reverse complement.
GGAAAATATTTGACTCCTAAATGTAACTATTAAATGTATACACTTTAATATTTGAAGTCCTATGTATTTTACTCTTAAGATGAGATGATAAAGCCTCTTGGTTTTTTTGTTGTTTTTTTTTTTCCCCTCCCTAGGTTTCTCAGTTTGGGTGCAGGTCATTTGCCTTGCTTTTTGATGATATTGACCATAATATGTGTGCAGCAGACAAAGAGGTATTCAGTTCTTTTGCTCATGCCCAGGTCTCCATCACAAATGAAATTTATCAGTACCTAGGAGAGCCAGAAACTTTCCTCTTCTGTCCCACAGGTATTGTATATACTAGCTTTATATTTAATTACTCTTGAAATATGTAACTTTTCAGAGGACCATGTATGGGCTTTATTATTGTGCTATTTCCTCTCCTTTTGGAATATAAAGGTAGGAATTCTTTTTCTCGAAGATATTTCTTAAGATCTTAAATTGGAGAAATTTTAGGGACTAATAAATGATAGCTGAATAGGCAAAAGATTTTATGTATTTTTTTAGTACTGGAAGTGCAGTAGTTCCCTCTTACCCATGGTATTGAGTTCTGTTGTTTCAGTTATCCGTGGTCAAACATGGTTGTAAAATATATGCTGCCTGTCTGCTAGTCACTTAGTTGTTTGGTTATCAGCTTGACTGTTGTGGTAGTATAGTGCTTTTGTTCAGGTAATCTTTATTTTACTGTATAATGGCTCCAAAGTGCAACAGTAGTGATGCTGGCAGTTCAGATATGCCAAAGAGGTGTAACGTGCTACCTTTAAGTGAAAAGGTGAGTACAGCACATAAAATAAGACTTTGAGAGAGACAACATTCTCATTTATTATAGTATAATTGTCCTTTTTTATTATTAGCTATTAATCTCTTACTGTTCCCAAGTTATTAAACTTTATCGTAGATATGTATTTATAGGAAAAAACATAGTATATATAGGGTTCAGTACTGTTGTGTGGTTTTAGGCATCCATTGGGGGTCTTGAAACATATACCCTAGCAGGTAAGGGGAGACTGCTGTATATGAGCATTACATTTTCAGGATTAAAGGAGAAATAGTATTATCAAAATGAAAATTAGAATAAAGCAAATTTATACAATGTTAACTTAGTCACTTCTTATTTCTTCCTTGTTCCTTTTTTTCTACTCATGCATTTCTCTCTCCTTTATTGCTACTCCCAGTTAAGCTTTTATTTTCAGAAGTTGGCATAGGAAGCTTAATAATTTTTCCCCATTCCCCCCTTTTCTTCCCTGGTTTCTTCCATTGAAAGCACTTTAGTTTCTTTTAGTTGCCTCAAAATTCAGCTTATAAGAAATTGTCCCCAGAATTGACTTCTTTTTCAGGAAGAGATAAATAAGAAATTTTAGATTGAATTCATGTAACTTAGTGTCTATGTCTGTCTTAGAGTATTGTGAGCTGTAAACTTTATCTCAGTGGTCTGATAACTAACTACCTGAGTACTCAAATGATGTCTCATAAGATTATACTTGGCAAGGGGAAAGCCTGGATGGCTCAGTGGGTTAAGAGCTCACTTTGCAGCCCCAGGGACCGAGAATTAAATCCCGGCATGGGACCCCTGCTGACCCATATGCTGAACTGGGGATGTGCTTCCCATTTAGGAGGCCGCCAGTTTGGGTCTCACCCTCATTTTGGCCCTTGGTACGAGGGACATGCCTCCCATGGGGGAGACCCCCAGCCCAGTTCCCACCCTGTGTGGCCCTCTCCCACCTGTGTGGAACAAAACAATGTTGAAAACATTGTTTTCAGCTATGGAGACTGCTCTGGGCCCTCCCCTTACTCTCTGCTCTCTGTCTGTCAAAAAACAATAAAATCTTAAAAAAAAAGGTTATACTTGGGGTTACTTAGTTCGCTATAAATTAATAATTTAGTTGCAGTTGAGTACTAATAGCAGTGGGCATAGTGTTGCATATTTTGTTGTGGTATAAATCAATTTATTCTGTTTGACCTCTATAACTGAGAAAATGTAGGCAATTCAAAATTAAGTAGAACATACTAAAAATGGTTAACTTCTTTAGTAAACCTGTATTTTTAGTGTATTATCTTTGGATTCTTAAATGAACTTTTCACTCGAGTTTACTTCCTTTGGGGCATGACATACAGGCCTTTTATCATTTGGATGAAAAATAATTTAGAATTGGTAGACATTTTTCCCATTCAAAAACTCATGACCATTACACTCCTGTCTGTCTTACTTATGTTCCCCTCTACATTCAGAATATTGTGGCACCTTCTGTTATCCAAATGTGTCTCAGTCTCCTTATTTAAGGACTGTGGGTGAAAAACTTCTACCTGGAATTGAGGTACTTTGGACAGGTAAGTCTCTTAAGATTTATGCAGTGAAACTTTAACTAGGACCTAGAGAAGTTGTTTTGGTTAATTAGATACTTTTAAAAAATTGAGAATTAACCAGAAAATTTAATTAAAATTCTCTTTTACAAAGTATACATTCTTCACTTAGTATTAAAAAAATGTTTGCGGGTTGCCAGTGAACCTAAATACTATTTACTGATAAATGGATCTCTGGGGAACTGTGCTAAAGGGTATTGATCTCAACCCTAAGAGATTATTCTATTTTATAATATGAAAGGTGTCATGGTAGATTGACAGCTAGTAATTAGCAAGCTGTGTTAGCTTTTATTCTAAGAATTAAGGGCAGAAACCTTCCCAGAGTTTAGGTTAATTGAGATTTGTCTAGTTTAAGGTATACTATATTATAATGCAAAAAGAAATTATGTGAAAATTTGTTTATTAACCTCAGTTTGAGGAAGCTTGCACAGATTTTTATAATTTATACTTTTTGACTAATTCCATTTCTAGAAATCTGATCTGAAGAAATATTGGGGGGAGGGGTAAGCAAAACAGTAAAAATACATGTTGCTATGCTATTTTAAAATGAAAAAGTGTTAGAAAGTTACATATAACGAGGTAAGTACAGCAAAAAATACTATGTGGTATATTTTGAAGAACCATGTGTTGGGGTCTTAACAAAAGGTGGTCATTATTTCTAGGTCCCAAAGTTGTTTCTAAAGAAATTCCAGTGGAGTCCATTGAAGAGGTTTCTAAGATTATTAAGAGAGCTCCAGTAATCTGGGATAACATTCATGCTAATGATTATGATCAGAAGAGACTGTTTCTGGGCCCATACAAAGGAAGATCCACAGAACTCATCCCACGGTTAAAAGGAGTCCTGACTAATCCAAATTGTGAATTTGAAGCCAACTATGTTGCTATTCACACCCTTGCTACCTGGTATAAATCAAACATGAATGGAGTGAGAAAAGATGTAGTGATGAGTAAGTATTTAACCATTGACTTTGGGAGGAGAGCTGGGATTAACTAGAGCCAATGGCAAGTAAGTATTCCTTAGAATCACAATTTAAGAGATTTTTTTGAGGTGTGTTATTTCATCCTATGAATGAGATCTGTATATATTATATAAGATAGAAGGGCTGAGTGGCTTTGGATAGGTTACTTAATAACCTCTGGACCTCAGGTCTCTGTATTTAAAAAGTGACTTAGCCTTTGAAATCTGGGTACTAGACTGATTAGTCTTTTTTAGTGTTCTATTCCTAGAATTATGATTCAATTTGTGTTTTCAGGTGATTTTATTAAATGGGATATTTAGATGGCTTGATAGATATTCTTTTATTTATTTACCAGTATTTACTTATTTACTTACTTACTTATTTATTTTTTGAACTGAACTGGGGGCCTCACTGCATTCGGGAAGCACACCCCAGTTCAGCATGTAGATCCTCCTGGGCCGGAGCCAGGACTCAATCCTCGGTCCTTCAAAGCGAGCGCTTAACCTGCTGAGCCATCCCGGCTTTCCCTTGATAGATATTCTTATTTAGATTCAGCTTATATTAATGGAACGTATTTTTTAAAGGTTGGCTTACTAATTTTTTTTTAAGAAAAATTTCTAATTGATTTCCAGGTAAGGGAATGCTGGCTAGTTGTTTATTCATTAACATTTAAACACCTGTTATGTGGTAAGTGCATCTTGGGCACTAAGGGTTCTAAGAATGAAGTATTTCTACTTTTGAAGAACACATTTTAGTGTTGGATAAAACATACAGGCAACTGTCCTATAGTGTAAGTGCTTACTTAATTATGTACAAATTGCCATTGGCACACAGGAAGGAATGATCATTTCTGGTAAGCAAATTTGGTGTCAAGAAATGATTTTGTAGAGGTGGAGGTACTTAAACTGGGTCAAAATGTTTGGTGGGCTGGAGGTGAAAACACCGGACACTTAAAATTGGAAGTTATTTGAGTTTTTGGCCCATTTAAGGGTATTTAAATGTCACATTATAATGGTGGTATGTAATTATATAGTTGTATTCTGTTTCCAATTCTGTTTATTGAATTAATGCTTTCTTTTAAGGCTTACTCATTGTTACCATCCCTCTCAATAAAAAACACAAAATTAGGGATATAATCTTAATTTCATTTGTATATGTGGTTCTTAGCACCTACCTCTTTTAAAGCAGAGTATTAAGGAGTAGTAGACATTAGAACTCGGCCATGTGCAGGGAAATAATGAATGCTCAAGAGTAGAGGGTTCTGAATACCAAGCCAGAGAAGTCAGACTTAATTTTCTCTACTTCTATCCTGGTTCAGAGCTTCATTATATACTTATTAGCTATGCTCGTATGTTTGGCTCTCTAATTGATTTTTTTCTTTCCTTTGCAATACATTTATTAATTTGCCCATTTTTCATAATTATTTACTCATTAAGTGATAAGCCCCTGAAGGGTAGGGAATGTTTCTTTATGGAAAGCATAGCACCTTTAAACTTGCATTCCCAATAGTTGGTACTCAATGGACATTTATGAATGACTTCCAGTGATTCTAAAATTCATCTTTTATTTCAATTGGGATTTTACTTTTTGCAATGCATTATTGTAGGTGAAATTGTTCAGTGAAGGGTCTTGATCACATTTACATTTTTGTGTTTCAGGTTCTTGGTTCCAGTTCTTTGCTTCTCTGTACTATAACAACTAGTGTTTTGCATTTGTCCCTCTCATTTGTCAGAAGGCTTTTGTAATTAATACTGTGTTTGTGTTCTTTTACTTTTTTGCAGCTGACAGTGAGGACAGTACTGTATCAATCCAAATAAAGTTAGAAAATGAAGGCAGTGATGAAGATATTGAAACTGATGTACTCTATAGTCCACAGATGGCTCTAAAGTTAGCTTTAACAGAATGGTGGCAGGAGTTTGGTGTACCTCATCAGTACAGCAGTGAGTTTTGGCCATTCTTTGTAAGGGGGTTGGATCACATGGGTGAGTCATGAAGTAAAGAACACTTGTGATGTGCCTTAACATAGGCCCAACAAGCAAAATGAAATTTAGGGACCTGGAGAAAAATAATGTTTTTAAAATCTTACTTTTGGTCCTAAATAGCTTTATCTTGATAGAATACTAATTAGTATAAAATGTATATTTTGAAATAATGATTTAACTGATTTTTAAATAGAGATTTTCAAAAGAGAAGGTGATAGTATGGACATTTTTAGGGACATTTATCACCTATTTCTCTTTTTTTCCTACTTTGGTGGTTTTAGAGAAATTGCATTTTCCTCAGGGCTCATATTAGTTGGAAGCTCAAATTTAAGTTCCAGTTATAGATATGATTAAGAAAACATTTCTCTAGATGTAATTTGTTGTTTCTAATTCTGATTATCTTTGTGGTGATTTGTTTTTGTAGGTAGGCAAGTTGCACACAGTGGAGCTAAAGCAAGTGTAGTTGATGGAACTCCCCTAGTTACAGCACCCTCTTTAAATGCCACAACTGTAGTTACAACAGTTTACCAGGAGCCCATTATGAGCCAGGGAGCAGCTTTGAGTGGTGAGCCAACAACTCTGTCCAAGGAAGAAGAAAAGAAACAGCCAGATGAAGAACCCATGGATATGGTAGTGGAAAAACAAGAGGAAACAGACCACAAGAATGACAATCAAATACTAACTGAAATTGTTGAAGCTAAAATGGCAGAAGAATTGAAACCAATGGACACTGATAAAGAGAGCATAGCTGAATCAAAATCCCCAGAGATGTCTATGCAGGAAGATTGCATTAGTGATATTGCCCCTATGCAGACTGATGAACAGACAAACAAGGAGCAGTTTGTGCCAGGTCCAAATGAAAAACCTTTGTACAGTGCAGAACCAGTGACTCTGGAGGATTTGCAGTTACTTGCTGACCTATTCTACCTTCCTTATGAGCATGGACCGAAAGGAGCACAGATGTTACGGGAGTTCCAGTGGCTTCGAGCAAATAGCAGTGTTGTCAGTGTCAATTGCAAAGGAAAAGACTCTGAAAAAGTGAGTGTGCTTAGTTTACCTGCTTCTCTAGCCTGGATGGGTTCCCATGCTGATAATATGGAGGAGGTCTTAAATGAGTATGCTGGTCACTGGTAGAAAATTGACCACATCTTAGAATACACTCTGTGAGGTGAATGTGGGCTCTGCTTAATCTGGTACATACAGTTAGTTACCTAGTTTGACCTGGTTAGGAATGAAGGAAAGCCAGAGTTGAGTATTTGTTTAGGAATTTTTAGGAATATTTGCTTGGGCAGACACAAACTTGTATTGCTTATCTAAAGAGTTTAAGCTCAGTGATTCTTTAATGCTTAGGATAAATTGTAGGCATCTGATAACAAAACAGCTTACTTTATAACTATGTTTTAGATTACTTTGTTAAGCTTGCAATTTTCTGAGTCTTTTTATTGATCCTCAATAGATTGAAGAATGGCGGTCACGCGCAGCCAAGTTTGAAGAGATGTGCGGACTAGTGATGGGAATGTTCACTCGGCTCTCCAATTGTGCCAACAGGACAATACTTTATGACATGTACTCCTATGTTTGGGATATCAAGAGTATAATGTCTATGGTGAAATCTTTTGTACAGTGGTTAGGTAGGTGTACCAGGATAATCTCTTCTCAGATATATCGTTCCTTAAAAAAGACAGATTATCCCACAGGGAGAAAACCATTTAGGGAATTGGTGAATTTCCAACTCTTGAAATTCTTTGCTAGAGTTCTTTGAAAGGTGTAGCTGTTGTTGCAGACTTGAGGTACCGTACAGGTCTCAGTAAATACATTGAGCACATTTCATTGATTTTTCTCCCTTGGGCTAATTCAGCATAAATATCTTGAAAAAAATATATTAGAAAGTACTGACTTTAACTTGCTCTGACTGAATGCTTCCTGGATGGAACCACTTTTATCTGATTTGGAGATGAGACACTATGAATTGTGACTGTAAGCTCTCTGCTGCTTGCTGTGTCTTGATAACATTAATGCTGTGTTTAACAGAATAATTGCCGAAATGACATAAGGGGCCTGGCAAGAGGAAGCCATCCTCCCAGCCCTGTGCGCATGCGAGCTTTAGTGGTGGGCTATTCTGGTGCTACTTGGTATTGTTTCACACATGGCTTTTTCTTTAGCTCTCTACCAAGTAATTGGTTTTAGTTGGGATGAGAATTGCAGTCCCCTAAAAACTCTTTGTTCATGAAATGGACTGCTATATGTCTCTTTTGAAAACAGTGATATTTGTTTATTTGTTTCTTTGGAAATGTTCAAACAGTAAAAAGCACCAGCATGGCCAAGTTTCTCCAGGGACTTCATTTCATTTCTAGGTTATCAATTCCAGCTATAAGGAATATGTACTAGACTTAATACAGCACACAGCAGGCAGCAAGGCTAACTGACATGTCATAGTTTTCATAGTAGTCATAAATGCTAAGATGGTTTACATGGTCTTGACTGAAATAGATGAGTGAGACATTGAAATGAACTTAGATTAAGGGGTAGTAGCAATGAGATTTCTCTCTGCCTATATACTTTGGGCTCTTAAAAATTAATAATAGTTTCCCTGTGATACAACTAATTAGCAGCTAAAAGAAGTCTGTTAATTTGAAAATATAGGACTTTGGGTTCCTATATATTTACAGAGGGTTCCCCCCAAAAATGTATACACATTTTAAGAAAGGAAAAACTGGGGAAGCCGGAATGGCTCAGCGGGTTAAGCGCTTGCTTTGCAGCCCCAGGGACCGAGGATTGGATCCTGGCCCTGACCTGAGTGCACCCAAATGCTGAACTGGGGTGTGTTTCCTATGCAAGAGGCCCCCAGTTTGGTTCTCTACCCCTGCACCCCCTGGGTTTGGCCCCCAACTTGCGGGGGCATGCCTCCCATGTGGGAGGCCCCATCCCAGTTCCCACCCTGTGAGGCCCCTGCCCACTTGTGTGGAAGGAAACCCATGTCGAAAACTGATGATGTACAACTATGGAGCCTGCTCTGGGCCCTCCCCTCTTTCTGTCACTGTCAAAAATAATGAAATAAACCTTTAATAAAAAATAAAGGAAAAACTATTAATATTGTAATAATATATACTGATAACTAAAGATGAATACAAGTCACATTTCACTTCTGCAATTACAAGAGGTGCTCAAAGTAGTTACCATCAGTGTCCAGACACTTATGATTATAGTGAACTATTGCTTAAACATTGACCAGTGTCCACTTGTATTTCTGTGCATGCCATTTCAATTTACCATGCATCTCAAATTCTTAGGCTTGTTGGAGGATCTGTTGCATTCTCACACCTCCATTGTTGTACTTCCACAACATCCTTGAATTTCAAATAACACTTTAAAATGATCTTGGGCTCAGCAACTGCAAAGGACAGTGATGCTTCTGCCATTTTCTTTGTCCTGACTGTTGCATGGCAACTCTAGCATTCATTTGATTAATGCCATCTTTTGAGCAAATGTCATACTACACATTGCTACTGTAATTCAGTTCAACTTCAAAAATAATGCATAAATCTTACCATGTGTATACATTTTTTCCCCCCCCACTCCCTTCCTGCATAAAGACCACACAATAGGTAGAAAATTTTGACCTCTTGTAAAAGGTTCCAAGATACCTCTTTTCTGTGATATATTTGTCCTTAGGCTTAGGAAAAAACCTGAATGCTATATGACAGGAAGTTGAATTGCCTTCTAGGCATTTGGCCAGGGGGTTATAATTAACCATTATAAGGCTTTAAATCTTAAGTTTATATCCTGAGATCTGGATTATTGAGCTTGAGAAAGTATCACTTAAAACATTTGGTATTACAGCTTTTAATTCAAGAATTATTAAAAATCATATTCTTGATTATGTACACGGTTTTCTCTCAGGCTTTACCTCTGTACTGTACAATTATGGGACTTTCCCAAATTGTATAGATAGCTGTTATACAATCTGAAGGTCAGAGCATCTTAGAAGTTTTAAATGGTCATCTTGGCATCCACATAGCTTTACAAGAAGCTCACCACGAGGAGAGTGTTTTCATGTTCTACATACAGTATGTTTAGGGAGTTAATGATTAGAACCCTTATTGGCCTCCTTTCTCCAGTCCAGCTGGCATTCAGTCCTTTAAAAAATGTGGCTATGCAGTACTTTTGATTACTAACGACTTCTATTATCTTCTTCCCCATTGTGTACAGATGGGAGAATCCTCAGCACAAGTGTCTACTACTATTGGATGGACAGCGGCAGATGTTCACAGCGCGTCATGATTAATTAGTTTAAGTTGAAAGATTCTATCTGTGAGGTAGTTCAGGTAGATTTAAGGGCATTAGGCATGAACTGAAGTCACGTTTGCGCAGCGACTGAGGCATTAACCATGTTTTCATTTATACAGCTCTTCGTACATGCAGCTTTTTATTGTAATAGTTGGAAGTGCTAGTTATGTTGTAGTCTCAAAGTCGGGGGTAGGGGAAATTTGGCTGATCTTAAAGTTCGAGAGGTGTAGTTTTTCTTGCAGTGTAAATTTACACTGAGCTATGGAATGGGACAGGTTCTCACCATAGCCTAAATTTTAACCCTATTTCATATTTATTTTACAAATACTATTATACATGTTTTCAAAAAGTACCCCTACCCCTAAAAACATGACAAACCTGGATGTAGTCTCTTAATGGGCCTGAATTATCAACAGATAAATTGATTTGCTTTGGGACTGTCTGACTAGCACACTATACCTTGTATTGATGAGACTGTTAACTTGAACAGGAGGTAGAATGCTGTCTTCAAATGGAAAAGAACTATATTGCGCTGCTTATCTTGTCAGAAGATTAGGCATTTGATTTTTGATTTGGCCTCCAATTTGCCTTTAATTACCTCTTTTTGTTAGCTGCTTTTATTGCATATGGAGTTGATTTAAGTGGTGAACCTTAATGCCGACTTCTGGACCTCAACGCCTGCAATTCTGTGCATGTGTTCATTGCACTGCAAATATAGTGGTCAATCAGGAGCCAGATACTGTCATACTTTTTAAAAAGTATGTCTTAGCGCTAGGCTCTCCTTAGTTCTCACAATCTGTCAGACTGGTTATTACCACTAGCCAAGTCTGACTTTGGATTGTATTTGTCAGGCAAAAAATTCTCATTGTGTGTTAACTTAGTGAACATTTCTTTTATTCTGTTGGCCTTAGTTTTCTGACAAGATTACCCCCTTCTCCTCCCAGTTTTCCCACTCCTGTCCCTTCTTCAAAATGTAAAATGTGACTTCAGACAAGGTTTAATTCCTTCATGGGCTGTGATAATAAAATGTCTCATCTATCTCATTCATTTCACTTTATAACTAATTTTACTACAGAGCAAGCAGCTGGCTTGATTTTTTTTTTTTTTTTTTTTAATATATAGTAGTTTCTAGGGAATATATAAACTTGACCCAGGCAAATTTGAGACTTTCCTTCCAACAATTATGGAAAGGTTAGAACTCTTTGCTTTTTTTTTTTTTTTT
>PVKE010005089.1:0-60890 GCA_004027555.1 Craseonycteris thonglongyai | reverse complement strand
GTGGGAGAGGGCACCAGCATTATGGACACACTCAATGGTTTCGTGTTTACCTGGAGAGGGGGGAGGGGGGGAGGGGGGAGGGAGAGTTGTGTGGGGAGGGGGGAGTGGGCACCAGATATATGGGGTTGGAGGGGGACCTGATTCTGGGAGCTAGTCACATAATGCGATGCATGGGTGATGTGATGTGGAGTTGTCCATTGGGAAACTGTCTGATTGTTACCAACCAATGTCACACCATTAAATTTAACAATAAAATATAAAATAAAAAATAAATAAATAAATAAATAAATAAAGAGACTAAAAGTAACCCCCCCCAAAAAAAAATTAATAAAATAAATAAATAAAACTTAAAAAAAAAAAGAAGTGAAGTACTCAATAGCAAAACCACAGTTGTGGACTGATCTGTTCTGACCCCATATCTGAAATGTCTGCATTTATTTCCACACCCCATATTTTCTGGAGTTCTTGGGTGAGGTGGAAGAAATAGGATGGTGCTGTGACTAGACACCATGACCTCTGTAGGGCAAATTAAGTGACTGTGATTAACAAGCTTGTCCAACCTATGGCCCTCAGGCCACCACGTGGCCAAGGAGGGCTTTGAATTTTGGCCCAACAAAGATACGTAAACTTTCTTAAAACATTATGAGATATTTTTGAGATTATTTTTAGTTCATCAACTATTGTTAGTGTTAGTGTATTTTATATGTGGCCCAAGACACTTCTTCTTTCAAAGTGGCCCAGGGAAGTCAAAAGGTTCGACACCCCTGATCTAGACTATGGAAGCAAAAACTCAGGTATGGGTTGAGGCATGCCAGCTAATATTCAAATAAGGAATATTGAAATAAGGAAGAAGGATGTAAAGTGCTCTGTGTAACTCTCAAGGGTTAAACTTAAAATAGAGACTAATGAACGAACTTTGGTTCCAAAGAAGATAAAGTAACAAACAGGAAGAGTTGCTGAGATGGTTTTATGAGCCAATTTGGCTGGGCTATAGTACCCAGTTAATTAATTGAACATTAGTGTAGGTGTTTTTGTGAAGGCATTTTGTCGATGTGGTTAATGTCTACAATCAGTTGACATTAAGGAAAGGAGATTAGCCTTAATAATGTGGGTGGAACTCATCCAATTACTGGAAGGCCTGTAATACAAAAACGGAGGTTTCCCAGAGTGAAAGAAATTCTGCCATAAGATTGCAACATTAACTCCCACCTAAGTTTCCAGCCTGCCAGCCTGCTTTACAGACTTCAATCTTGCCAGCCCAGATAGGTAGGTACGTAGGTAGGTAGGTAGGTAGGTGATGATAGGTAGATGACAGATGATGAATGAATGGATGAATGGATGATGATAGATAATAGATAGATAGATAGATAAATAGATAGATAGATAGATAGATAGATAGATAGATAGATAGATAGATAGATAGATAGATAGATAGATAATGTGTGTGTTCTATTGGTTCAGTTTCTCTGAAGGATTGTGATGCATACAGTTGTCCAATGATGGAATGGTCTACTTCCAGTCATGTTGAGTTTCTGTCACTGGAGATATTCAAGTGTGGGCCAGGAAACTACTTTGGTTATAATAAGGAGTCCACTTAAAACATATGCCTTTTAATAAAATTATCGAGCACATATAGACCACATAGTCTCAGTCAATTTATTTGTTTTATTGAGTACTAGTCTTTGTCAAATAGCATGTGAGGCTCCAGGGATATAATCATAAGCAGAAATAGCTACTGCTCTGCTCTTTTGGAATGTACATGAATTCTGTACTCTGTGCAAACTATTCTAGAACACAGAATTGGTGCTCAACCATTTCTTGTTGAATAATTGAATAAATAAAAAGATATATTTTAAGATGATAGTAAAATAGACAGATATATATATATTTACGCATCAGTTAAGAAATATTTCTATTGAAAATATTTGTGTTGTAAAGTGCTCATTTTTTAATAAGGGTAAGATTTGACTATCAAAAAGTTTTATAACAGGCCATGCTTCCTTCTCTTTTAAGGCAGAAGTCTAAATTATTTTCCTAAACTCTCCTCCCCTCTCACCTACTGATCTTAAAAAACAAACAAACAAACAAACAAACAAACAAACAAACAAAAACCAAAGCTGACTTCAAAGTTATTCATTGCACATATTTGAAAGGGCAAACTGCAAAGTACAGGAATTAAAACCTCCCAGTAGTCTGTAACATGATGTCTTCGGTGGATGGATACTGCTGGACTGACTACATCTTTCTGGGTTTCAGAAAGAGAACGTTAAGGAATGCAGAGGAGAACTGCCTGGATGTCAGTAACAAGAACATCATAGTATTAAGACCACATTGTTTCACTCTTGTAATTTTCAAAGTACCTTCAAAGTGTGTTCTACCCGCATCAGTACAAACAAACAGGCAAGCAAGCAAGCAAATGAACATATCATTTGACAGATGAATACAAAGAGACATGATTCACATGAGGCTTAAGTTTTAAAATCCCAATTCTGTCAGTCAGTACAATGGGTACTTTTTTTTTTATTGTTTCATCATATTACAGGACATAGTGCAACATACTCTTTTTTGGTAACAACAAGATACTTATTCTTAAGAAGAAAATGATGCATCAGTTCCCTTACTCTTGATCCAAAACGGTAAGAAATGGAGTACTGCATTGCAAGGGAACTTTCTTATACACACAGGCTGCTGACAATCTTAGTAGCTATATTGACTAAGTGCTCTTAAGCAATGTTGCTATGCACTGGTTATTTATTGATTGCTGGAATTTTTTTTAAAGATTGGTTTTATTGTCTTTGACAGAGACAGAGAGAGACAGAGAGAAGGGGGAGGGCCCAGAGCAGCCCCCCATAGCTGTACGTCATCAGTTTTCAACATGGTTTCATTCCACACAGGTAGGCGGGGCCGTGCAGGGCAGAAACCAGGTGGGGACCGGTCTCATGGGAGGCACACCTCCATGAGCTGGGGGTTGAACCAGGGGCTGTCCACGTGGGAAGCTCGCCCTGGCACGAGCCAAACTGAAGCCACACCCCAGTTTAGCGTATGGGTCCTCACAGGCTGGGGCCGGGATTCAATCCTCAGGCTGCAAAGCGAGCGTTCAACCCACTGAGCCATCCCAGTGTCCCCAATCTTTTTAAATCAAAACCAAAATTCATCAGTTTTATAAGGTTTGTATTATAAATTTCGAATGATCCTCTTGTTTCTTAACATACAATGTTTGAAATGATGTAGAAAAGAATGGAGTAATACAAAATTTAGTAGCAAAATTGCAGCATAGAGTCATAAACATAGATTCCAGGCTTGGCTGTGGCACTAAGAAGCTGGGGAAGGATCGTGTGTGTGTGTGTGTGTGCCCGAGCTTAACATATTTCCTAATTCTCTACTGAAATCACCAACTTTCAACTGCTTTTTCTTTGTAATATAACTATTTTCACTTTTAATGAGATGGAAGAAATTATGGCTGTTTTTCTGAAATCACGTCAATTTTCAAAGGCAGCTGTTGCAACAGGGATGCGTTTGTACTGGAATTTTGGCTTCAAGGCCAGTACCACCTTGAAAATTTGGCTGATTTCCCTAAACCCATAAGTTGGAAAAATACCAGGAATAAAAAGGGGAATTACAAGGATGATTTACAATTTTCTTCACTCTCTTCCCTCAAAGTTATTCCTTGTCAGTTGCCAAGAAAACAAGTCAAAATCAAAATAGAACTGAATGATGATGATAAATACAGAAAAATATTTCAATGAATAAATTAGTCATCAGTTATCAATAAAGGACAACTGAATTTTAATAATATATTCCAATAGAAAAAAGATCAGAGGCAGAGAAATGTCCTTTTGGCTTTGAAAAACAGTTTGTGATTTTGTTTTGTTTTGTTTGCCAGTATTGTTTCTCTCCTAATTATATTTTTCTTGAGAAAAGCCTAAGAATTGGTCATTGCCAACCTACAAAATATCTAACTATCCACCAATGAACAACTGATTTTGATGATTTTAATTTTTTTCCCTTTTCTTTCTTTTGTTTTCTTTTTCTAAGCCCACATACACGTAAGTACCATTCCTCACCTCTGCTTGACTTCCTAGGCATGCAAAAAAGGTCAGTGTGACTTATGCTTTGCACAGAGGTCTGACTTTTACACATGCCCATATGTATACTTGTATACCTGCAATTTGAAAATACCTTTTTATTTTCATTGGGGTAGAAGAAACAATAAAAGTCACTCATTTATGATATTTGCCTCTTTTTGCTTTTCTATCTTTGCAGGTAAAGAAAGGTAGAAACACTTGAAAGCCAAAAGTTACATATCTTATGACAACAGAACGGCCATTTTTCTAGCCCCATTGAAACTTGTCTTAATGCTACCTTCCTCCCTTTGGCCCAGTCTTTTAGAAAACAATTATTCCTCTAACCACCAACTGTACAGGGGACCAAAGGGCCTCATTTTTGTTAATCCTTCAATTTCAACAAGCACCTAGGAAAGGCTATGTCTGTCTGTCTGTCTGTCTGTCTGTCTGTCTCTCTCTCTCTCTCTCTCTGTCTTCCAAGAACTGTGGAGATTCTGCGCCCACCTAAAACACAATCTGTCCTGCTTCTTAGCTAGACAGATTTTTAAAATTTAGCATGAATTTATATAATCTTAGGCCAAGAATGACCAAGACCTTGGCTGGGGGAGCAAGTAGGAAAAAGCAGTGCTCACATTCTTGTGAGGCTATTTCGTACCTATACTTGTGGTCCTCAAACTGGACCTGAAGCCTAGGTGTTACTGAAGCTACAGGCCAACCTGCAACATCTTCCTGAAGAGTCCATATTAGTCTGTGATTCAGGGGTAAAAAGTTTTAATATTCAAACAAACACAAATATATTACAATATATTATATTAATATTAAATGTTGCATACATTTCATATCATTAAGAAAGCATGCAAAATAACTACATGATTGCAATGGGGTGCTTACATACTCCAGTTACCCTAGATCTTTCTCCTCTTCTTTTAGAAGTACCTTGAAAACAATGTCCAAAAAGTATCATACTGCACTGTTAAGTCTAAGTGAAAGGAACAAACTGGTTTATAGCTACTTAAGTAGAGAAAAAATTCTAAAACGCAAAGGTTAGTTTTATAACATAAAGAAACAGATCTACCCAAGATGTTATTGATATTGTTTTTATTTCATATATATGAGAATACATGAGATCTTATAAACATACCCCAACCATAAAATACATGTATATGTTAAAGCAGCATTTGATGTTTATTGGAAAAGTCAGACACAGAGAGAGAGAGAGAGAGAGAGAGAGAGAGAGAGAGAGAGAGAACAGGCAAGGACCAGGGGAAAAAAAGGAAAAGGTAAATCACCTCTCTTTGTGTGAAAGAAAAAAATATCACAACTTGTTTGTGTTCAGCACTCAAGTTCTAGCCCAGCATTCTGAATCTATGAACTTAAGCCTTCATGGATGAATGCATCAATTAGTCTTTGAATTAGAGGATAACATTACTCAATTAACTTTGAAATTAGCCCTTTAAAAAAATATATTTAGCTATGGCACACAATATATCTATTCAAAATGATAATGCCAACTATGAAACGAAATAAAAAATTTTAGTTGTTTTTCTGTTAGCACCTCCTAGACTTATTACAAATTTGATAATATGGATTCAGGAAGCATTTAAATACATATGATGTGCATTCTCAATTTTATGACCGTTTTTATTGCTTCAATTACTTGGAGCCTGGCAAAATAGAAGCTGACAAACATGAGTGAGGAAATCTATGTCCTACATGCCATGTTACTAAGGGCTTTACCCTTAGCTGGCGAAAGTAAATGCTTTGCTGGGGCAAAGGATAGAATGGGCTGGAAAACTGGCTCTAGGCTTCGCAGCAGTGTCCCCACAGGACTCCTCACGCTGAGCCAGAAAGTGCCCTAAACCAGCATGCACACTCACTGTAAGGAAGAATTGCAAGGTAAAATTAGACAAAGGAAGTAGAATCTTTCCAATTCAAAAGACCATGTAAATACTGCCCATGTGAGGACACACATGCACACACACACACACACACTCATGTGTTTTATCAGTGTTTCTCCGTAATTAACACATTATTAAATTTTGCCTGCAATGACACTTCTATGGTCAACATGTCAACCAAAAAGTTCTGGTTAATGAGAAATTCTGTTTTAAACAGAGAGGATTTATCTATTACCTCGGCTTTAAGGGTGTTAACTTATTGATGACACTAACATATTCCTGGCTATTTCCCAAGATTCCTAAGATATAAAAAATGAGAAGTATTATAATCATTGGTGGTCAAGTTGTAATTGACATTAACCAGACTTAGTTTAAGATAAAAGGATAGAGAAAGTGTCTCTGTGTGTGTGCGTTTGTTTAGGGTATGCTGAGTATTAACAGAGAATTTTTATTCTATAAGCTTTTCTGACTTTTACTGAAAACTAAAATATCCACATGAATGTAAATATATCTTTGATGATATGTTTCACTAAATAACTTACAAATTAAAATGAGCATAACTCAAAAATATTGTAAGATAATCTAACTCTTGAGCACATATTACATACCAGGTGCTATTCTAATAAACTTGCATGTAATAACACATTCAATCCTAACAGCAACTCTTTGAGATGGACACTATTATATCTTTTTTATAGTTGAGGAAATTGAGAAGTTGAGTAACTTGCTAAATTTGCCAACTTCACACAGTTAATAAAGTGTAGGTTTGGAAGTCGAATCAAACAGCTCATGCTTTCAACTCTAGACTCTACTACTCTCTGCTAGCAAATGGCCAATATGCTCTTATTCACCCCAAATTTCAGTGTATTACTGAGTGTGGTACAATTGATGAGACAGGTAAGACTTGAAAAATCTGAAGCAATTTACACAGACCTAAGTGAAATCAGAGATGCCCAGCTTCTATCACTCTATCTCAAGCTGATTTCCTGAGGAATACTTTCCACGCTGGGTATTTGGAGAGAAACAGATTCTTTAAGCCCATGCAATGGTCCTGTATACTTTGAGGAGGCATATGAATAAGTGAGGAGCTACAGTTACATTCCAACAGGTATGATTTCTTGCAGACTTAAAAAAAAACAAAAGGTACTGATATGACCGATATAGTCTTGCAATAGGAAGGTGAATGTGTGGTAGGCAGAGACATCATATATTTAATTAACAAAGAATTAAAATAAACATGAATTCAGTGTTGCTACAGTCTGGTTTCAAAGTTGAGATATACAAAGTACTCTGTGGTTGTTCTCATTGAGTAAAGGTCTCAGGATGGTCTCCCATGGGTAAGTCAAACTGCTGGTTAAACTTTTAAATGTGAGATGTGGTTATAAAGTCAAAGGAAAACAGTCTAATGTTGAAACAAGAAAACATGATCTGTATATAAATGATAGACAAAAGGCAATAGTCTATCATTGCCATTTTCACCTAAATGAAATACAACTAGTAGGATGTACATAAGATAGATAGAGAAACAAGTCCAAAGAAGATTTATTAATTAAGACCCACAGGAATTTAGAGTTAGCAAGCACCTCAATGAACAAGTTCAACTTCCATATCTCACATACAAAAAAACCAAGGTCAGCAGAATTTGTACTGTATGATCAGGTGTTCTCTTCAGCCCCAGGGAGAGTGGATGGGGCGAGAGGACAAGAGGATGGTATGTAGGCCCTTGTCCCCATTTTTGAGAGGTGGGCTGATGGAGAGCAGCCTATGAAGGTAGCTGGTTAGGGACAAAGGGGAGAGAGCAGGAAAGCCAAGAAGGACTATGTCCTTGGAGCCTGAGAAGAAGGAGATTTAGAGTAAGTGGTTGTGCTGAATGGTCACAAGGGTCTAAGAAGACCAGAACAGGGAAAAGTTCATTCTATTGAGTGGGGAGCTTTGCAAAAGGTCTGTAGCATGATTGCAGTGAAGATTGTCATGTTTTAATCAATGAATGGGAGGTAAAAACAAAAAAGTTAAGACAGTAAGGGCAGAGTCAATATTCAAAAAGGTTGGAGCAAATAAATAAGATGAAGCAAGGGGCAAAGAAATGCTTAAGGAAAAATGGTCAGTACAGGATGAAAAGACTAAATAAAACAATAATTGAAACACTTTGGCAGAAGACAAAGGAAACTGGGATCTAAGCTCAGGCTGTTGGGTCAACCTTGACAGAAAGTAAACAGCTTACTCTGAGAGAGTACAGATAGGAAAGGGATAGATATACATACAGCTAGGTTGTTCTCTCAACTGAATGAAAAAAAAAATATTTTATTGAATTAAAAGAAGATGAGAGAGAGAGAGAGAGAGAGAGAGAGAGAGAGAGAGAGAGAGAGAGAGAAGGAGGAGGGCCCAGAGCAGTCTCCATAGTTGTGACATGGTTTCAAGCCACACAGATGGATGTGGACCTCATGGAGTGGGAACCAAACTGGGGGCCTCCCCCCACATGAGAACTGAGACCCTTCACTGCTGAGCCATCCTGGTGCTTACCAGTTGAGCTGCAATTCAGCTTATTGGGTTGCATGAGCCAGGGCAGGGAATTGAACCCTGGACCTTGCAATTTTGAGGCAAGTGCTCCACTGCTGAGCTATCCCAGCATCCCTCTGAATTTTTAACTTCTCAAACCATGTAGAGTTTGTTTCAGTAAATGATATGATTTTTTAAATCCCCTTTCCTTATTGCCTATGATAAATTTTGAATGAATGAATGAATGAATGATAATCAATCAGCCCCAGGATTAGACCCATCACTCAGGAAGGACTTAGGTGAGCCCATACACCTTGCCTTCATCCTGCATTCACTGGAACAGTTTCCTCATTCTCCAGATCCTTGCACCTGCTACAGAAATTAGGTTCTCACGCCATCAGGAAATAATGAGGAGATTAATGGGGAGGAGTTTAACTATCTTCGATCTCTTGTAGACTGGCAGGTTTAGCCTTGCCAACTATATATTTTCTTTGCTTGGTTTCCGCCAGAGGCAAGAGCAAGCAGCAAGTAAAAGAAAAGGATGATGGCAGAAAAGAACATCCTTGAAGAAAATTGAAAGAAAAAAGGAAGACTTAGAATACAGAAGATTTACTGCTGAAATTAAAGTAGAGGGCAGGTTAGGAAAGAGGTTGGTCACAGAATTAAAAGCAGTTCATGTAGGTTTACGATTACGTGTATTACCTGTCGTATTAGATGGTTCCAATAGGTTTTCTTCTACACACACACATGCACTCCTACTAGATTGGAGTCCTTTCCTAAGAACCAAAAACTCCGTGAGCAAAGTCCATTATGGGTCTTTCCTCCGGTAAGAGATCAAGGCAGCATTACCTGTAAAGCCATGTTGCCCTGGCATTTTAGCAACGCCTACTTTAGAATTCTTTAATTATAAAATCTGAGATATATTTTTCAAATTGGATTAGATACATCTTCACTTCCACCTTTTAAGCCTTAATGTTAAAGGTCTGCAAGCCTTTTCTTAGTGGTAAAAAAGCCTTTATTCTTTTGTGAGCATTACTAATGTGAGCCAGAATTTGATAATTAAATTCACCCTAGAGCCCCAAGCAATAGTTGTCTTGCTTGGTCACTCTAAGTTTTCACCTGTCCTTCCCAATTTTAAAAGTGTTGGACAATAATGCAATTCTGTTTCTGGTAAAGATGCATTCATTCAACAGCATTTATTAAGCACCCAACACATGCTTGACATTGGGCTGGTTGCTTAGAATATCAAGATGAACGAGATATAGAACTGGCCCATCAGGATCTCATATATAAAAAAAAAAAGCAAATATATTTTTAATTTCTGTAATCTTATTTCTTTGGAGGTTTAATATCCTTCCTCAGAATACAAAGATCTATGATGTAACATTGCCTTGTATGTTATTAACAGAGCTACTTTATCATAAATAAGCAAAAGAGTACATAAAACTTGGTTATATAAAATAAAAGTTCTAGATAAAGAAATTTCATCTAAAAGAACAACACATGAGGATATGAGAAATGCCAACCACTCCCCTGTTCAATTGTAGGAGGTGGTAACCAACACACACACACACACACACACACACACACACACACACATTCAAACAACCACAACACAACTTACCTGACTTGCCCACACCTGCTCTTCCAAATATTGCCAATTTGACCTCTGCACTTTTAGCCATGCTGGGTGTTAGTAGACAATTCACTGTTGTGCAAATTAAAGAGCTGAGAAAATTGTTTTGGTTCCAGCCTTTGACTTCACCATGTCATTATAAATCTGCAATACTGAAACAAAAGAGTTTTGGGAATTTATATGTGGCCATAAAAGGAATTTTATTAAGCATCTCCTATATGCCAGCCACCATTCAACTTTATCAACATTTTCTATTTTGATCTTTACTACAATCCCGTGAGAAGGCTATAGTAATTCATTGCAAACTGTTCAGCTAATTAAATGACAGATCCAGAACTTGAACTTAGATCTGTTTTGGTTCTAAAACATTTGCACTTTCACCTATAATAGCGTTTTCTAAAGTATTTCCCGAATAAAAAATTTTGTTAATGAAGGCATTGTTTTTTGTCAGTAATTGATAACAAATATTTGAAGTATGTGAATACATGCCTTTACCATGCATCTTTAAACATCAAATATACAAATATGTGATGGAGAGTCACATTTGAAATTCTTTATTTTCCTTTAGACTGAATAATATACATTCACATTAGTCAACCCCAATGTAATACAACTAAATTCGTATTTCCAGGTTTAAATCTTATCTCAGTTCACACTACATCACATGATCAATTCACATGACTGATACGCAAGTTCCACGAATTCATATATAACATCTAGATCATATTTTTATAGATTTCTGGGCACAATTCCTGGTATACATGCCATTTGGCATGCCCTGACTTCTGATTCCTTTCCTGTAACAATTGCAAGTAAATTTATAGTATTGTCCTAACATTTGGGGAAATTAGATTATATACAATGTAAGCATATTTTACATAGATGGGTGCTTTAGGATTGACACTTAGGCTCTTAGTTCCACGGAAATGTAAAGTTAAAAAACGTTGTGGGGTCAACCAAAGGAACCCTCCGGTCATCACAGGAATCTTTCCTTGTGGTCTGACAACCATCCAACAACCATCCTGTGTCTAATTTACTCCTTCCGGGACTGGAGCAGAGAAGGGGAAGCATTAAGTCAGCTTTGTTTCCCTTCCATTCAGAACCTTTCCAGTAGCCTAGCAGCTCTGAGGACCCTTTGCCCCATCCTAGGCTCTACTTTCTAGGTTAAATGAGAGCCAGCATCTTCCTCATTCCTCATGGGATGTTGGTGTTGCTTATGTTTTTTTTACCACCGTCCTTCTTCACCATATGCAGCTCTCTTCTCTGGCACTTGCCCTTTTAATCTCTTAAAAATGTGGCATCCACTGCAGTCACCACTTCAGACATGACCTGACAAAATAACCCAGCAAGAGTTCCCTGAAGTTTTCCCTATCCTTTGTGTAGGCACTGTGACTATCACAGCATCAACCCTCATATGAAGGCTCTCACCTTCCACATGAACTGCAGACTCCCCCATTCTGAGCTTCTACAGTCAAATATTTTAAACCTAAATACAAGACTTCACTGCTATCCTTGTTAGACTGAATCACATCAGTCTTCATTCCATCCATTTTTCCATTCCATAAAGATAACTTTGAGACACAAATCTGTTACCTAAACATGTACACTGCACCTGCCAGTGTTTCATCATCTACAAATTTTCAAAATCAGCATCTTGAGTGAAAGATAAAAGTAAGAATCCTTCTGAAAAGTACTTCTGCAAAGACATTCACACGTAATTGGTTTTTTTAATTATGCATCTAAGCCATCAACCTGTATGTAACAAATTTTGTATTTGCTGATTTTCAAAGTGCCAGAGCACCCTCTGAAAGATGAAAAGGTCAACATTAACATTAGCTATTGTTTATTTCATCCCCAGTAATGAAAAAAACTTCTTAGTAATTGTTAACAGTACAAAAACCAGAAGCTTCAACATCTGTAATTTGTCTAATCTTGTACTTTGGCTAATGATAAAAGGACTTCCTTGTTTGTCATTTTATATGCATTCATTAAGAAAAGGCCTCGTGTTTACGTAGTACTCCATCACAGAAGTTTCACACAAACATAATATATGGAGATATATTAACAACACAAATTTTAAATAATTATGCCAAGCATTTCTTTGAAACATAGACCATGAAAGTGTCTGGAGAGTGTATAAACAACTATTTGTTGTTTCATGTGAAACTGTTCGTTCTGATTGCCCATACAGTCTAAGTAATTATCTATCTGATTGATGTACCACGAAAGTAGCATCAAAAGTGATTTTTGATTTTTTAAAAACATTTGTTAGGTCAAATATTTCAGTTACTCCCAAATGGCCTCAGAGGCACAGAAATTTCACAGAAGCAAGAGAAATTGTTGAGTTATTTTTTTTCATTTGTAACCTAATAAAGATACAGTTGGTTATTGTCAACTTTATGTCATGTTTAGGAAAATCATTTATAGGAATGCACAAGCTGACTTATATCTTTGAACACTTTATTTCTCACATGAACATGTGAAAAATTAATTTGACAAAGATAGAAAATGAAGAAAACGTATAAATTTCTGTAATAAGTGACCTGTTGCCAAGTTTTGGATGTTCAAAATAATGCATAAACCTCTGCCTTCGTGACATTAATCTAAAAATATATATATATTTGTTTTAACGTTGTTGTGCAGAAATATTCTGGCTGAGTCTAGAAGTTGCCATCTGCTTTTTATGCGGACAGTGCTCATTAGCACAAAAACTTCTGTGTCCCTATCACTCCTAAAGCTAAAATCACACTTAGGTATTTAAAATATTAAAGGTATTTTTTTTCTAAACATAAAGGAACTAAAAGAAAGCCTAGAAAGAAAACGGGAGGGAGGGGGCAGCCCTCAAATCCTATGTTACTATTACTGCATTAATTGATTCCTTCCACACGTATGCTAAGCATATACAAACAAAGTGGCTACCCACTTCCAGGACCTTCCAAGCTAGTCTGTTAGACCTGTGACATTCAGGTCACTCGTAACATGATTTAAAAAATGTATTTATTTAAGGAAAGGTTTCATTCATAATTAATCATTCTGAAGACTATACTTATCAAGGCCCACGCTGTCTGTTTCCTCTTGGGGGAAAAAAAAGCAAGCATCTTATAAGGTAATAATAGTTTTTTAAACTTCTGTATTTATCATTAAAATAAAGTGCAGCTGTTTGGGGGAAGTAAAGAATCTAGCCTGGTCGTGGGAATGAGATTCTCTTTGGCTGCCCCTTTCTCTAGCTCTGAAATCAAGTTTTCCTGATCTCATTACCAGAAAATGTTCCTCATCTTACAACGCAGCACCCATAGCGACAAGAATAACTGTTCCAGACCACTGGCTGTGGCGTTGCTCCGAAAGCAACAGGTATCTGGGATGACAAACAAGCACACTGGGGACAGACCACAGGTCACTCGCTCTCAACCTAGAGAGCAAATGCAGCCTAAGTCGAAAGGTCATTCTCCGTTCCAGCTCAGAGGGAGCTGTCAACCTCTGGGCGCCGGCGCTCACAGCTCCCCCTTAGCGAACCCACAGCCCGCCTGGGAGGACCGAGGGACCAGGAGCACCGGCCCAGAACCCAAACGTTCAAGGGCACAGAAAGATCCGCAGAAAGTCCTCCCGAAAGAGCCACCTGGGCACGCGCGTGACACTCACCTGTTCACACTCTCCAGGCCCGGGAGATCTGCGGTCCCCTGCAAGTTCAGAATCAGTCCCCCTTGGACCGCGAAACCCTTCCACGCTGCGCAGCCCCGGGTGCAGGCTGCGTTCCCTGCGGCGATCGCGGGTAGGTGCGGCGGCGGCGGCAGCAGCAAATCTGAGCGGACCGACGGGGGTCTCCTCCCTGGCGCTCGCTGGGACTAGCGGCCAAGGGACTGCGGCAGGAAGCGAGCTGAGCCCGGCCGAGGCCACCGCGCTCCGCCGCCAGGATGCTGCAGTGCGGCGCTTCGGCGCCCCCTACTGGCCAGGAGCCCGTTCTTTCCGCGGTACTGCCTCCCGCCTGGTGAGCGTGGAATATCCATCCACCTTCTCGGTGCTGCGCCGAGTCAGGCTGCCTTTTTCTTTTTTGCTTAGTTCCTTGGCCTCTCGGTTCTCGCACAAGGACCTCCTTCCTTAGTATGTTGCGTGTGAAAGCAGCACTACGTGGTATTTTTCTACTCCTGGCATCAAATGAGCCACAAAACATCCCTTTGAGGTGCACACATTTAATTATTCTCAAGATACCCAAGAGGAAACTGAAAGAGAGGATAAATACCTTGCCCAAGGCTAGTATCTTGTTGGAATGAAGCCTAGGCCAGATTGGAAGCCGAGAGACGCTAGGAGGGACATAAATACTGAATTCCATTGAAATTTATGGTTATACATTTGAGAAAGTTCCAAACGCTACACATGCTCTGTACAAGATCAGCATTTATATTTGAATCAAAGTCATACTCCATCATGCTCAAAACCTAACAAAGATGATTAATATTCGTGCTGTGCTAGACACGCTTTCATCTGTCATCATATTTTATATGTATACCTTCCGTTGAAGTGAGCATTAGTATTGCAATTATTATCTTTTCACAGAGTTTCTGGGACATTAAATGATTTTCCAAAAACTTTCAAAGGAGCAGGAACACCTTAGCTTTTTTCCTTAAGAATCTGGACATTCTTACTAAGATACCCAATGGCCTCCAAAAACACTAATATAGAGTAGACAGGGGTCCAGGGCTAAGTGAACAATCTGCTGTGTGTCCCTGATGGAAGAGATGTAACCAGGGAGGCAGTTTCCAGGGCCAGAGCTGACTGGAGAGCCACCGTAGCCAGTTATGGGCCAAGCTGAATGGAGTAGCTAGATGTGCAGAAGATGTTGGAATTGCCTAGCTAAGAAGGGTCGTCCTATTAAAACTTTGAGAAAGCTCAATTTTTTTTCCTTTATGACTTCCCTGATCATTAAGATACCTTCCTCCCCTCAACACACACCTGGATCAATGACCCAATTCTATATATATCTCATAGCACCCTGTTATCTATCATTGTGTTTGCATTGTACTCATTTTTATTTCTGTTTTCTCTATTAAACATGAACTTCTTGTATGAGGGGATATATAGTATATATCTCTGTATTTCTAGCTTCTACCACCATGACTGATACATAGAATAAAGAGAAGGAATAAACTGTAAAATGAGATGTCTTTACATGCTATATGTGGAATAGAATAGGCAGTAAGATGGCGAATATATGGGTCTGAAGTTCAGGAAAGATGCCTGAAAAAGAGATTTCATGTCTCAGCATTCAGGGAGTCTTTAAAGCTGGGTATATTGAAAGAATTGCCCAGTTTGATTATGTAGAATTTTATAAAATCCAATTACATAAATTTTGTGGTATTAAGATATTCAAGTCTCACATGTTACCTTCTTTCTTTAGCAAATCATGTATGCATGAAAGGATTTAATACAAAATATCTGTGAATACATGATTGATAGATGACAGATAGATAGATAATAGATATAATTGATGGATAACAGATGATGATAGATAATAGATTGATAGATCGATTGATAGTTATGGAGATATGGATATATATCTACTATTTATAGAGACTTAAGTTGAAATTTCCACTTTGCCATGCTTATCTAATTGGAATTACTGAAGAAGACCAGTGTCCTTTTGTAGCAGTTTGCTGAAACCTTGTCTAAGTAATCTGTTTCTTTCCATTGTCCTGAGCCAACACAACCCATCACGCCTCTTTCTACTAGGGAAGTATTTGCATTCACAACCTGCAGTTCTTGGTGTGCTATACCAAGAAAGATGAGTGTCTCTATTTAAGCCTGATAACCAGTGCTATATTTACAGTACATATCTGATATTCAATGGGAATCTTTCCTTTGCCTCAGAAGCAGCAAGATGGAGCCACTCTTCCCTATATCACCTACTTCACGATATTTGCTTGCTGTACAGAAATTCCACTGAGGAGAGTTTCTTTGCCTGGCTTTGAACTTAAGCTAAAACTTCTAACACAAAACTAGTAGATGAAAAGTCAGTATAATAACCCTAGAAAATTAAAAACTAGAATTGTGTGGGTGTGTGTGCAGATGTCTATAATTGTTAATCATGTTCATTGTAAATAATTCAAGTAGTAGAAAGATACAAAGATGTAGAAAATCATCCCCAAAATTATACTATCCAGAGGTAGTCATTGTTATGAGAGGACCACCATTTGAGATGCTGTAGAGCATGGATGAATCAGTCAGTAGATATGTCAAATGGCACATGGCTACTATGCTAAGTGCTCTCATACCATTTGCAATAAATAAATGCTAGTTTTAATTTTAAAATACACTTAATTAAACAGAAAATCAAAGAAATTATAGTGAACCTTAAATGATGACTCAACTTTATGTCTCTATTTACTTTAGGAGATATTTTATTATAAAGATTCCTCTAAAGTTAAATTTATTATATAAACTCAAATCTGAATATGTTATGTTTTAACCACATATTTGTTTATGTTTATGTGGCTTTATATATATTTATATGATTTATATTTAACCTTTTATTTGTTCTAGTCACTATCATGCCTCTCGCTTAGACTCTGTCCTCCTGTACTTTTACTTGCATATTATTTATTCTTCAAGATTTACAATAGTTACAATATTTGCATTTGTTTTGTAATTCTAATTTCCAAAGTGGTCTAAACTTAGTTCTATATATAAATGGGATAAATTCACTTCATTGTGGAAGCTGGGATGATTCAGAGAATTAAGGACCAGCCCCAGCCCATGTGGACCCATAGGCTGAACTGGGGTGTGCTTCCCATGCAGGTGGCCCCCAGCCCAGTTTCTACCCTGTGCGGCCCCTGTCCACCTATGTGGAACAAAACCATATTGAAAACTGATGATGGTCAACTATGGAGACTGCTCTGGGCCCTCCCACTTCTCTGTCTCTCTCTGTTTCTGTCTGTCTCTGTTTCAGTCAAAAACCATAAAATAAATCTTAAAAAAAAAATTTATTTCATTATTTTACCACAGTTTTTCTCTTACTGATACTTTATTTTGACTAATCCCTATTTCCTCATTAAGTAATGTTTTCAAGGTCTCATAGGTGCTGTATTGTATAATTGAGAATACTCATCTTTTCCTTTCTTTGTTGTTTTGTCCTGACCCTACTTTTGCTCATTATGATCCTTTCCTCCTTTTTTTCCTACATAGTGTGCATTTATTATATTGTTTATTTTTTTAATTGGTATATTTTCTGGATATGTAATAAGTGAATTCTGCTTTGCCCAGTTCTTACCTTATCTGAAACCTGCTTGTTGTCTCTATGAAGTAATGGTTTGAGGGCTGAGCATTTCTGAGATCTACCATTCTGAGATGAGAAGATAAAGCAAAGAGGACAGAACATCTGAGTCTCAGTGTAGCCTGTGTTAAAGGTTACACAATCTGTTTTTCTCTCAAGTTTTTTAAAGACCCCGTTACCAGGATCTAGGACAGGCAGTCAGGAGCAGACAATATTCGAGAAAACACTCCCTCAGGCTTGAGATGGCTTCCCCCATTCATTCATGGAGACTTAAGCCATTTTTCTTATAATTACTCTCTCTGTCCTGCTTCTTGTCATGAAAGGATGAAGATCGTGTTCAGTTTATTTCACTCCAAATTTGGAGGTATTCATTATTGGCGAGAAAGAATCCCCAGGATTTGATGACTCACCAATTCTGCTTCTAGAAGACCAGGCAGTCTCTACCAAAATTCTATATTTTCTTAGAAGTTTCATTTTGAATTTTTACGGCAACAAATCATACCCCTTTCCTTATTTTGCTGCTGTGAATGATTATTTTTTATCTTGGGGCGGGGGCGATATTTATTGTTGTTATTATTTAGTTAGTTCAATAATAGCCAAGGAAAAGTCTGATTTGGGCCATGATTGGACTTTCCTGCTGATGGGGAACAACTATAAAAGCTAACCAAAATATACAAAATAGCTGTTTGGAAGCTTTGGAAAACAACCAAGGCAGGGCTGTAATCCCTAACAGAGGAAATCCACTTGTTTTGGTCTCACATTCACCCATGTTTCTTCCTTGGGGGCTTTTCAAGGGCCCTGTTTTATGAAAATGGAGCTCACACAACAGTAAGAGGTTCGTAGAGTTCAGAGCTACTAATGCAGAAGGTTAAAGTGTCCCAGAGGATATCCACAGAAAGACAACTCCAGATATTTGCATAGAAGTGCCCCTGGGACCTTGGCTATTTTATGGGAGGCACATAGTCTGGCGAGTCTCTGGGAGACCCCGTAAAAGAGCAGCCTCCTAGGGTCTGAAAGCTAAGTGATATTTCAGAGATCTCAGAGTTCTGGGAAGACCGTGGATCTGAGCCAAGACAGAGTTCAGAGAATTTGTGAATAGCCTGGAACTCAGAAAGACCATATTCTAGGAGTGAGGATCATGCTTTAAGGATAAGGCTTATATTATCTAAGTAACTTGAATCCAAAATATACCCTCTCCTTCAAACAAAGACTAAAATGAGGTTTTGATAGGAACAAGTTAATCCACTTGTAAATTAACTGCCTGACAAAACAAAACTCAATGCTCCTGAAAAAGATAACATAATCCAGAGCCTCTACAACTATCATCTATAATGTCAAGCATATTGCATTAGTTAGATTGAACTACTGTAAAAGACTGGGAACTTAAGCAACAAAAATTTATTTCTTACAGTTCTGGAAGCTGAGAATTCCAAGATCCAGTTTGTGGCAAGTTAGATTTTATTCTGAGGCCTCTTGGTGTGTAGGCAGCTGCCGTTTTGCTGTGTGCTCACATGCCCTCTTCTTTGTGCACATGGAAAGATAAAGAAAAGACTCTAGTGTGTCTTCTTATGAAGACACTAATCCTATCAGTTCAGGGCCTCACCCTTATGACCTCATTTAACTTTAACTACTTATGTAAAAAGTCCTGTCTCCAAGTACAATCACAATAAGGGTTAGGGCATCAACATATGAATTTTGGAGGGGCAGACACATTCAGTCCATTACATTACAGTCTATTACAGTAAAAATTGCTACATAAGCAACATATGGAAAAAATCCAATAAAGAGACAAAATTTAACAGAAGTAGACCAATAAGTGATCTAGACGTTGGAGTAAGTAGACAAGGACTTCAAAATTTCTAGGATTATTGTACTAAAGACAATCGAGAAAATTTTGACAAAAGTAGATAAAATATCAAGTATTTATTACATTTTTGTTTATTTGAGTATTTCAACGGAGATGAAGAACCTGTAAAAATAAAAAAGAAGAGCAAACAAACTTTAGAACTGTACAATGTAATATCTGACATTAACAACTCATTTGATGGGTTTAACAGAAGATGGAAAGATTAGGAGACAGGAATATCCAAAATAAACTACAGGGGGAAAAAATGGAAACACCAAACCAGCATCATAAATGGAAAATTGATGATGTACAACTATGGAGACTGCTCTGGGCCCTTCCCCTTCTCTCTGTCTGTCTCTCATTTTGTCAAAAAACACTTAAAAAAAATAGTGAAGTAGAAAAATGAGTGAGTAAGAGTTGAATGCTTAAGAATATTTCACCAACTATTAGAAATATTAAAGTTTAATAACAGCCATCAACTGGTTCACAGAAGCAGCTAACTTCGGAGAAACTATAGAAAAAGAAAAATATTGCAACTTTATCTACCATTTATCCATAGCTTTAGCATAGTGCCTGGCATTGAGATGGAACTCAATTCATTTTCATTATTGTTGATCCAAATAAATAGAATGAAGAAAGTAAAGGTATAATCTGTGGATAATTAAGCATATAATAAATACATAGTCTATGTGCTGCTGAAGCAAGCACTAATAAATGCATAATAATATCTAGTTTAATATTTTATCTGGTTACCTGTTCCTGCTAAGTGTTTCCAAAATTCCAACTGAAATAAGACTAATAAAGATGAAATCTTATACCAACACTTAAACCTAAAGCCAACATTAAAATAAAGCCAATCACTTAACGGTTTAGAATGTATCCTTCCACCCTTTTGTATGTATTCACACATGAACACATATACCCCAAACATACATGTTTATAAAAAATTTTACATATTGGATCATGATCTACAAATTGTTCTTTTTTTTCACACACCATGTATTAGAGATCTTTTCACACACCATGTTTTAGAGATCTTTTCATGTGTCTCACTGATTCCAACTGTTTTATGATATTAAAGAACTCTGTGCTAAACACTATTTATTTGGTTTATTTAATCTAAATAATATATTTCAAAAGTAAAACTATTACCCATCATCTTTGAAAAATGCGATAAATCCATATTTACTGACATAGAAATGTTTCTAACACGTAACAAGGTACAATATATAAAATATGGTATCCTCTTTATAACAAACAGCAATCAATATAATTTGTATATAAATGCATACACACATATGCATGACTTTATAGCAAATGAACGAAGGACAGAAAGCAAATGAAATGAAAGCAGTTACCTCTGGGAGGCATCTGAGGTTGGTGTTGGTAGATAAAGAGTTGTTCAGCTTATCTGTAGTATTTCAGTTTTATTTAGTTTATCATAGAATGAATATAATATAATATAATATACAATATAATATTGTATTAGTTAGAAAATAAAAATGACATTATCGTCTTAAAAAAAAAATGCAAACCATGAAGTTAATACATGTATTCTGGAGAGAGTTGGCGAAGCTTGCCAAGGAAAATGGGTTCATCTGCAGTGAAATCACCAGTGTAAAAAATGAATAAATAGTTGGATTTTGCAGAGTTCTATCTCTTATATGAACTTTGCCAAGGTGCCTCAGACACTTTTCTCGGGTGATGATGAATAATATTTTAACGAGCTTGTTCATGAAGGGTGATGATGGGAAGGCATGAAAGTCAATTGAAAGAAGCCGTCACTCATGTCAGATGCTGGGGCTGGGAACAGGATCCATGCTGTCAGTCCTGCTGGTCCGTGGTGTATTAGTGCCACCCCAGGGCTGACTACACAAAGGGCTGACTTTTCTAAAAGCCTGATGCCAGCATGGTCACCTTTAGTTGCCTACCCTTTTCTGCATTTCACACATCATTTGCCTTTATTCCTTTGTTTCCTTTAGCTCAATGGTACAATCCGGAGATAGTATGACTGGAGCTTATTGAAAAGCAAACACCAGAATTTACAATTTACTTTTAATATGAACAGAGCTCAGAGTTTCAGAGGTGAGCAAAACAAACACATGAGTTATTAATATTTTTAGATGTTTACCAAAGACATTGGAAGAAAACAATTTCCTTCACATTTTATTTAGTACCTTAAAGATCTGGACTTAAAGTGAACTTTTAACACATACAAGAAATTGAGAATTCTTTAATTCTGATACAAAAAAATGATTGTGACAGCGGAGAATAAAACAATAATAACTGAATACTGACAGAAGAATCTCGATTATGCAATAAATCTGGAACCAAGGAGCAGAGAGCTGGTTTTTCCAGCCAAGCTGCTGCTAAGACTTTAACTAGTTGTCTAGCAGGAATAATACTGTGCAATGTATGCAAATGCTTGCAATTATTCATAAATTCACAACATAAGTTATCCTCAGATTACGTATTTTTGTTTTCATTGTAAAGTCTCAAGTGAAAGGATCTTCTCAGAAGATCTAGACTAGGTAAAAATCCTACCAGGTCATTGGTTAAGATTCTGAAAATCAAATAAACAGACCTCTTATCAAACTATTTTTACAACATTAAAAACAATTGTTTTGTGTTGTTGTGCATTGTATAGTCTGATGAATGCACAGCAAGAGAGGCAAATTGGGTATTAGAGGGTTTCCAGTATATTGATCCCAGGTGGTAGAAGAGAAGAGGCATGAATACCTGAAGTGAAAGTCCTTATCGTCTATCATAACAGCATGTATCTATTCTTATAGTATTTGACAAAATGCTGGGGAAACATTCACCTAAAATGAACTGATTTGCCACACCCACCAGAGAACCTTGGCAAGAATTGGAGTTGCATAGAGTGGGTGGACCAAGACAAGGTGAACATATGCAGATATTGAAACCTGGGGAGTTGTGAAATGGAAAAAAGATACGTAGGTACATTTTATTAAAGTCAAAATACAGAGGTAAGATTCTGGGACCGAGAGATAAGCAAAAGCTGGTAGGAGCTAAATACACATAAATACATGCTTTGCTTATTTTAGGGACCCTCTTTTGCACTTCCTCCCAGATGCCCAAATCTGTATCCTCTCAGTTTATGGACACTATAGCTTATAGAACACCTGCATGGCTCATCTCTGTGTCTCCCCCTTCCCTCACTTATACCTCTGTCAAATGTACCTTCCTGATGACCCAGCTTCTTAGCTCTTGGCTCAGTGACAGCACTCAGATAAATTGATTTCTGTCAGATATTAATTGGGACAATAGCATCATCGATAAGATGAGGAACAGCATAGGTTGGAATCCAGGCTTTGCCACTTAGCTGTCTGTCTGGGCTACAGGTAGTTACGTCTATAAAGTGAGGGCAATAATACTTGCTTTATAAGATTCTTGTGAGGATTGTGTTAGATAAGTTATAAAATGTGTGGTCAAAATTTACTTCTATCTTGCAGGGACAGAAGCTAAAGTTAACAATTAAAGTTGCTAATAGTTTTCTCTGGAGACATCAGTGGGGCAGATTCCTTCTGTTTTAGGAAGAACTACTTGAGAGGCCTTTTGAATTATTAGACAGAAATCAAGGCATTGTTTTAGGGAAAGAGCGTGAGGGGAAAAGTTTGTCTGCTGGTTAAAAGTTTGCTATTTTTGCTTGTCAAGAGCCTGAGTTTTAGTTACTGTCCTAAGGGATCCTAAAGGTTGTCTCCCCTACAGATCTCTTTGCATTCGTGAATTTAAAATAGAGGTAAAGGGAGCCTTCGGGGAAGAATGCCATTATGAACTAGACCTCAATCCTTTTGGAGTTCAAAGTTCCTGAACCTGACTGATGAATTGGCGTGACCTCAAAGAGGCCACTAGTTACAAAGACAAGTAAGGATCAGCAAGGTCTTGGGAGGAAGCACCATAAGGTACGGGAGCATCTAGACTCAAAACTGGTTTTGAGATGGGGTGCTGCTCAGACACAGTGTGCACTAAATTCCCATAGACTGGGAACTGGGCAAGAATTGAGAACTCTGAAGTGATGGAGTCATGGGTCCCAACCCCAAGAAGTTGGCAGTTGGTGGACGAAGCAGTGGAATTATGTGGGGATAAGTAGAGCTGGCTTACTTTATCCAATATTCCATGGGCAGATTTTGAGTGTAAACTGGAAGCCATTTCTTATCATCTAGCTCCTTATAGACAGTGGAGAAGTTGAGAATATTTTCCAACCCCGGTTCCTCTAGGAAAGAAGAGAGAGCAGGAGTCTTACCAGTAGTTCAGTTTGGTCAGTGATCTATGACTTTGATCATTTGTGTCAGGTATTTGGGGCATGTAATAGAAGTTGAATGACACTCACATGTTTATAAAGATGTTTTTAAAGGGGAGGGGCAGTGAGAATGGGGTGTTATGAAAAGAACTCTAGTAACTAGCTTAGGAAGAGGCCTCAGAGTAGCATTACCTTTAGACATTATAATAAACCATGGCCTGGTTCTCTGGCTTCAGATCTCAGAATTGATGGAACTCAGTTGACTCACATTACTTAAACTCATAAGATCCTGAAGTACATACATCAGGCTGACAATTAAATGTTAGTGGTGTATATCAATTTCTTGTGACCAGAAAGTTTGTATTCCCCATTCAGGTCATTTTCTTTCTCACATATCCGCAGAGTAAAATAATGTTCACTAGGATTTGAAATAATATAAAATTGGCACAAGGAAACATTTCATCTGTAGTAGACCACAGCACATTGTACTTCTTTTTTTTCATTTTTAATTATGTTTTTACATTATTTTCTCATTAAATTGAGAAATACATACTAATTGTGCATGTGCAGTGGGAGGGAATTTTTGTAGGTTTAAAATGCACCATATACCCTGAAAAGAGAATCCAGTTTCTCTTCTTTTCAAATTTACTCTCGTCTGTTCTCTTTCCCTGAAGAGGACATATCATATTTTTCCATGTATAAGACACTCCCATGTATAAGACAACCCCTACTTGTCTAACCCAACATTGAGAAATCAATACACAGGTTACTCCCATGTACTAGACAACCCACAATTTTTGGCCTAACAATTTTAGACAAAAGTATCATCTTATACATGAAAAAAAGGAGGGTGGGAGTAATAAATTTGGTTAGGCAGTTTGCTACAAGTTACAATCAAATTTTAACCCAGATTGGAGTTAAAATACTTTTCAAAATCCTTCATCACCCAATTAGAGATAATCTATTGGTTTCTTCTCGCATCTGTTAGTTATTAATGCCGACTTCACTGGTTTAACTCCCAGAAGGCAAATTTATTTTCCATATTCTCAAGCTTTCCATGCGATGCCTCAGTGCTGCTTGCAATATGTAGGAGCCTTGTTGTGGTCTCTCCATGACATAAAGGATGGAATGTGGGAATTATTTCACTAAGCGTCCTTTTTTTTAATGGGGAGGTACTGCTAACATAGGACTGACTTACTTAAGAAAATACCATAACATATTAAATAATCGTTAAACCTATAAACAGGGTGAGAGGCCTGTGTACTGAAGATACAGTGTTTAGAGTAGCCCTCTTCCTCCCTTGTGTTGGTGTCAGGGAATCTGTTCAAAGCTTCAGCTGAGCATGTGCCTCCAGCTGTCACATCACTATGTTCCTGGATCTCTAGTGTTAAAAAAAGAGACAACAGGCCCCAAATGGAGTCACTTATGCTAAGCTCTGCCTCACTGAACTGAAATTCAATATCTAATTTAATGACAATTTCAGCTTCCCCCCAGGAATGCAATCTTAAACCCAGTCAATCTAGGATTATCTGGTCAGCACCTAGTGAGGTAATTTTTCTGATGGACCCTGCCATCTCTTACAGGAAGGTGACTTGGCCAGAACTAGTCCCTTTTTTTGTTAGTGTAACTTCCTTGTCCTACCTGTCTGCCTATAAAAGCCTTCCATGTCATACAGCTCCTCAGAACTCCTTTCTATTTGTTAGATGCGATGTTCCCTAATTCATGAACCATTAAATAAAGCCAACAAACTCTTTAACATTTACTCAGTTAAATTTTGTTTTTGTTTTTATTTAACACCAGCTTTCAAGAAACACTTGTGAAATTTAACTTCCATCATTATCCATTAGCTTAAAACATTTAATAAGAAATGACCTTTAGTCTTAGAAAAGTTGGGTGTTTTTTTCCATAAAGATCTCATGGTTATGAGGAGTGAGATTTTTCCACTGTCCCTTCCATTGCCACAGTGAGGGTGGCTATTCAGGGATGTAAAATTCTTTTGCAACTTTGGTGGAATAAAAAGAGTTTGGGATTTGAGTGCTTCCTGGAAGACATTGCCCACTACTAATCTAAATTTCACTTTATAATGAAGTGACCTTCACTTTAGGGCTACTTATTAAGTTATGGAAGTATCTTCAGGCTTACCCTATATGGATAAAAACCATTACAAGATTTGGCTTCTAATATGTTGTGACAATATACTTAAGTTACTTGTAGTTCAGGAAATAGTTTATTTGTGACGTTAATAACAAGGATTTATCAACAGCGAGAACAGAATACATTTCTTCTGGGGAAGGGTGCTAAAGGCGGGAGCGGTATTTACCTTTCATCATATGACAGCCGCCCGGAAAAAATTTAGCCATTGTCAATATAATGAGAACAGTTACATGATTGGATACTTTCCAGAAAGCCCTTATATATCCACTTATACCTTTAGAGCAGGAGTAGCCAACATTTTAGCTTCCCTGGGCCACATTGAAAGAATTGTCTTGGGCCACATATAAGATATATTAACACTGATGATAGCTAATGAGCTTAAAAAAATGGGAAAAAATTTCAATGCTTTAAGAAAGATGGGGAAGCCGGGATGGGTCGGTGGGTTGAGTGCTCACTTTGCAGCCCTGGGGACCAAGGATCGAATCTTGGCCCCGGTCCGTGCGGACCCATATGCTGAACTGGGGAGTGCCCCCAGTTCAGTTCTCACCGGAGTGAGACCCTGGCCCAGTTCCTGCCCTGTGCAGCCCCACACCCACCTGTGGAATGAAGCTATGTGAAAAAAACAATGATGTGCAACGATGGTAGGGTGACCAGACGTCCCGCTTTTGGCGGGACAGTCCCGATTTTTAACAATTTGTCCTGCATCCCGCGGCATTTTAAAAAAGTCTCGATTTTTGGAAAGAATGCACGACAAGCTAGGGAACGGCGGGAGATAGACCAAATTTTTAATCAAGAAACCCCTCCCCCCCGGTCAGTGGTGTCCTGCTTTACCAATGTTAAAATCTGGTCACCCTAAACTATGGAGACTGTTCTGGGCCCTCCCCCTTCTCTCTGTCTCTGTATCTCCCTCTCTGTGTGTCAAGAGCAATAAAAATGAATCTTTAAAAAGAGAGTTTACGAATTTGTTTTGGGCTGAATGCAAAGCTGTCCTGAGCCGCATCAGGTTGGACAAGCTTGCTTTAGAGTATTTTATTTTTCACCTGTAATTATCTATACAAAATTTTAAATTTAAGTAAAACTACAAAAAGTGATCAGAAGATACACCATAGCCCTTTGCGAATCGCTGCTCTTAGTCCAGGTTGCAGAGAACTCCTCAGTGCTGGCCTTCTGCCCCACCGCCTTGGCTGTCAGATAGCCTGCAAAGCAGAGCATTCCAGACTCCCTTCGACTTGGAACTGTGACTCCTAGCAACCTTAGGGGACACAGACCCTGGTTCCATGGTCAATAAACAACTCTGTGTCATGCTTCTGCTTCACATTTCCTGGCAATTGAATCATCCAGGTGGACTAAGCACTAACCAGAACCCCCTCAAATTTACTGCTGAGCCTGGCTCTACTCTCCTGAGCCTGAAAGTCTAGCCAGGCTTTCTGGGTGACTGGCCCCAGCGCAGCACACATGTAGAAAATCTGCGCATGTAAACAGGGCTGCACAGCAAGCAAGGGACTTGAGAACAAAAGATAAAAACATTTTAAATATGAATTCCTACGAATTTTAAAGAAAACAGAAATCACTTTTTTTTTTTCTGTTTGTGTTTATCAGAGCAAATCATTAGTGATTTTTATGACATCTCTCTAGTTAGATCAAACTTTACTGTGGCCACAACTGTTTTTCTCTTACATGAAAGCAGGTGCAAACAACTTAAAATAGTCTTGACTGGAAATAATTAGTACTTTATATGATCAAAAAGGCATATCTTTGTGCCAAAAATCTCCTTTTCTACTTGGCCAAGTTCTAATTACCACTGCTCAGAAAAAAAGAGTTGATGTGTTAGTTAAAATTTCTTGGTTCCAATGTTCAAAGTTGTTCACTAGAGCTTAGAAAATGCTTAAAAAATTATATTTTAGTCCAAAATGGCTTCACAGACAATAATTGTTGTTGTAGTAATGCATAAAATATTGTTTTGTCTTACTTCTGAGTTTTTTTATATATATAGAGAGAGAGATTGGAACTAAACAAATCTAAAAATTAATTCTTAATCCTAACAGCTAAACCTCCCTTAAAATTATATATACAATTGTTGTCGCCACCAGAAGTTAAAATAATTTGAACTGCAAAGACAAAACAAAATATATTCTAAAAGCTTTTTAGAGCATAGACTACATTAGGATAAGTTATAGCACATTCCTTAACTAAAACATGAATTCATGTTTGGAATGCAGGTGGAGAAATATTAACTTGACTTTTCATACATTCTTAAATTTTTCATGTTGTTTGGGAGATGGTGCTGCGGATAATAAAGGGGCATTGTAACAAATCTAACCGAAAGTAACCTCACAGGGTGATCTGATCATAAATTCTGAAGTAGGCAGGCCATGGTGGGCAGTCATGCCACAGGCCTATATCTTCTTTAGTAAAAGCTTCATCTTTGTCTTAAACAAGTCCTGTCAATTGTTTCTGTACATCTAGGTTAACACACCTTTCAAATTCCTCCTTTTCAGATTTGTCAGAAGCTTAGCCACACTCAGGAGAGCACATACGGTAATCTTGTTAACTACCCTGTGATCCAATCCCTGCTTTGCTTTCTCCCACCTCCACGTAATCTTCCTTGTTCCCTCCTTAATTTCAAGTGCGTGAAAAAAAATACAAAGTGTCATTCTGGGAAGCATTTTTCTCAATCTGTTGAAATCTTGCTTCTAGGCGCATCCTCTGTTTGGCTCAAATAAACTAATAAACTCATAAGATTTTGCTGCAAGTTTGGATGTTCTTAAGTCAGCAGCACATATTACATATACTCTTTAATTCAGTTACATGTTCACTCATACCAGACAAACATTTTTAAGATTATTCTTTTTAAATATATTTAAACAACAAAATAATTTAGTGTACAATATGCTTATTCTACTTCAGCCTAGAAATGGATGTTTCAGCTCAAATGTCAATGTCTTAAAACCAAATACAAGAGCCAGTTCTAATGTTCTAATATTCAGATACTAGAATGAAAATGAATAATGGTTGCCTTCCCCGTGGTGTTTTGCTTGATGGGTTTTCTGTTTTTATTTTCATTTCTGCTTTTTTGTTATTATTATTACTTTTCATTTAAATTCTCCTTTTTGCCCCACAAAACTTTAAAACTAAAATATGCTCATCGTGCTTTCCATTGGTTAGACTTCATTACTGATCAAACTAACCTAAAGCAATTTACTTCTGTTTAAAAGGTCATTTTATGATATTTGGGTTCACTGATGCTTTTAATCTTATTACAAATTACAGAACATTCTGACATGGACTGATGTGTTTCTGTCTGCCAAGGAAACTACATACAGCAAAAGCAAACTTTATCTCTGGTAGAGAAGGATCTAGAATGGTAACTCTTTGCCTTTTACTTTTTAAAATAAGGTGGTACTATCTATTTGTCCTTTTATCTGTTTTCCTTCCCTCCTCAACTCCTCTGGTTTGTTCCACTGCCTTCTAAATTCGATGGCTCCTTGGAGCCTTGGACAGGCCTCTTTTTTTTTCTGTTGCTCTTCCTAAATTTTCTGAAATTGTCCTCTAGCTTGAATGCCATCTCTGTGCAGAGGATGCCTGCATCCACATAACACTATGAAAACTATAAAGTTTCCCAGCCCCAGAAGCTGAGAATAACACAATCATTTGTAAGGATCTCCCTACCCTGGAGAAGAGACGAAACCACCAGGGGAAACCCACTGGGGGGCAGTGGAAGAAGCACTCCCAGCATTAACCTATTGCCTGCCTTCAGAATCTGGGAAAGGCAATGGAAGCTTGGGGGTTGCAGCAGCCGACAGTACGGGCTTCTTTGGAGGAAACTGTCAGTGTTCCATAGATTTCCTCCATGTTCTCCACTCAGCCATTAGGGTCAGGCGGTACTCCCTTCTCATCTGAAACTGTATGAGTCAGGACCTATGAGAACCACTTAGCACTTAGCGAAACAGCTTTGAAAACAAATGAAGACTAGCATTAGACTCCTTGAAGGACACACAAAGAACTCTAGAGATAGAGAAAGCTTGCTGTGGGATGAGTAACACGCTCTTAGACTCAGGGTAAAAAGATGTACATTTTCCAGGTGTCAGATATGAACTCCAGGGGCTGATTTGAAACAGGCCCTTCTTGGGAAGACTTTGCCAGAGTGGGCTCCATGGACAACTGCTATTCATTTCTGCCCTAAGGGGGGATGTGGGGGTGGGGTGAGGGCCGGGGGGAGGGGCCTGATGCCAATTTTTACTCATACCAGTTATTTCTCTTCCATTACTCAAGCCCCTTGGAGCCCTGCAGAGGCCCAGAACAACCACAAGTTACAGGTGGTTGAAGGCAGGCCCTGCTGTGGGGCTCAGGGTCCAAATACGAGACATATGGGGGGAGAATGGAGATTTCAAATTGGA
Source organism: Craseonycteris thonglongyai (assembly GCA_004027555.1). Classification (NCBI taxonomy): domain Eukaryota; kingdom Metazoa; phylum Chordata; class Mammalia; order Chiroptera; family Craseonycteridae; genus Craseonycteris; species Craseonycteris thonglongyai. Next base: position 30,871 of record PVKE010005089.1, on the reverse strand, counting down.
TACGTAGCTAACACTTCAATAGTATGGAAACTACAATCAATTTTTATGTTGCCTGATACTAATCTGAAAAATAAAACACACGAGATTTCCCCCAAAGACAAAGAAAGAACCATTCAATATAGAGGTGTTAAAAAAAAATGTTAGGAAAAATATAAAGCTGCTTTCTACCTTCATTCAACTGGGTGCAGGTCCTTCCAAATAATGGTTGTGGTTTTATGATATACCCAGAGGTGAGGCCTCGGAGCTCTAGAATTGAATGTCTAGCTGGGTACTTCACATCTATAATTAGATGTTTTGTGGGCATCTCTGTCTAAGCAAGTAGCCCCTCCACGTTGATAGAATACTTCTTCTAGCCTTTCCCACCTCTTTACCGGGCCTGTCATCTATCCCCTCTCCCAAGCCAAAAAAAAAAAAAATCCAAGAGGGACCCTTCTCTCTTTCCACCAATACTCCTCTAATAATTTAACAAGTCCTGTTAATTCTATCTGCAAAATACATAACAAACCCCTCTTACCTACCTGTGACTATTGTTATAACCTTTGTCTGGGGCACAATCATCTTTCACTCAGACCACACTAAAATAGTGCCCTAACTGGCCTCCCCATATGCAGGGTGGCCCTTTCTCAATCTGTCAGCATAGCAGCCACGGTGATTAATTATGTAACCACTTTATTAAGGTGTCTCAAGTCCTAGAATCTGAACAGTAAGCAGGTTTTGTCTTTTCTCAATAGTTGTCAAGCCACTATTTCCTGCTCAGGAGCATTTTCCTGGGCAAGACCTCAGCCTTCTTCCCTGAGTTTTCAGTCACTTTTGATCATTTCATTCAATGTCCAAGACTCCATCCTGTTTATTTGAATACTTTCACCCCAGACCCAGTTCAGCTGTTCTCCCCACCCCATCCGCCCACAGGGCACTTGCAGTTCACGTGGCTCTGGGAGGAGGGCACCTCGCATTTCTTGAATCTTTCTAGATCTGGGGTATGGAGAGGAGAAGAGGGTGACAGAGCGCTCTTCTTTGTGACTACCTCTGCAAGGCCTCAGTCATCTATCTGTGTCCTTGGTAACTAACATTCTAGCTCATTGTCCGGGACTTACAGGAGACAGGTGGTAGCGCTCTCCTGGACACTTAGCCATGTCTCCTGGCTGTCACCCCGTTGCAGCAGACCCACAGTGTATTCTTCCGGTACACATGCCCCTTGTTCAACAGCAACCCCCTGCCAAGCCTATGTTTTCCTAAGCCTCTAGCACCTGGACAAGGAGCTGTGAGATCCAAGTTCCTCAAATCCCAGAAACTGAGAGCCCAAAGGAGAGTAGAGGCTCTCAACACGCCCTTCCCTCCAATTCCTTACACCCCTATTTGTAGCCCAGAGCCAGTCAAACACTGCGGAAGTTTCCGTTTAACTGAGCCTAGATTGTAGGGCTGACCTCGCACCGGCTTCCCCTCCACTAATACACTCTGAGGGGTGTGTAAGGAGGCTACAGAGAAGAACCCGGAGCTTATATAGTAACCATGTTGCCAGGTTCCAAGAATCACTGAAATTGGCTCGAACTCTGATCCTCTTAGGGTTTGTGTAAACTAATGCCTTTCCAACTAGATGGAGCCAGTTTAGGTAAGTTTCTACCATTTACAAACCAGAAAATAGCGACTACCACTGCGCACAAAGCACAGAGGTTTATATAACTGCAAATGGAATAAAAAACCAAGGACAAGAGCAAACTCAGCGGGAGCACGTCTTATTCTAACATGTGGCTTTCTGGCTGCTAAGGGCTATTGTTTGTCAGCTTGCTTTGTTTTGCTCGTTTTAATTTATATTCGAACTGTACAGTGCTACTAAAAGCTTGATCCAGGGCAGAATAAGTGCAGAAATTGAGGGTAAGCATTGTGAGAGCAATTTGGCATCACCAGGACATCTAGGCATGTAATCCATGAACTGAACTTGCAGAGAAAGAAAGAGACTGGTTTGGGTGTTTTCTTTGTATTTTGTTTTTCTGGTAATTCATTCTTTTTTTTCTTTTTTTCTTTTTTTTTCAAAAATAGAAGTCTGTGTTGGTGCGGAGGAAAGAAAGAGGAAGGAGAGAGGAGGAAGGGAGGAGGGAAAAAAAAGGAGGAGAGAAGAGGGGAGGAAAGGGAGAGAAAGAAAAAGACAGCTATCTCTTTACCACAAATAGTTTAAGAATTAGTGTGCTAATATACATTACACAGCGGGGCGGGGAGGGGGGCGGGATGGCTCAGCATGTTAAGCACTCATCTTGAAGGCCTGGGGACTGAGGATCAAATCCTGGCCCCCGCCCTTGCTGACCCATATGCTGGACTAAGGTGTGCCTCCCATGAGGGAGTCCCCTACCTCGGTTCTCGCTCCTTCCCCCACCCGCTCAGACCCAGGCCCAACGGGGCGTGCCTCCCACGCGGGAGGCCCCCAACCCAGCCCCTACCCTGTGTGGTCCTCGCCTACCTGTGTGGAATGAAATCATGTCAAAAACTGATGTTGTACAACTATAGAGACTGCTCTGGGCTCTCCCACTCTCCATCTCTCTTCATCTCTATCTCGCTCTGTCTCTGCTAAAACAAAATAAAAACAATAAAATAAATCGATATTACACAGGGTCTGGCAGAAGTAATGCCCTCTTTTTATAAGCTGGTAATGCCTGTTGCTTCTGTTGGGCCTTGTATATGCTCTATAAACCGCCTGAAATCTCTTATAGAAAGTGGCAGAGGATAAAACTAGCACACAAACACTCTTCTCCTCAACTTTGATTCTCTGAGCTGATAATTTGTCTTCCCTCCCACTGATGTTCTCTTTCCCATGCCATCCAACTACATGCACCTACTCTTTTCCCCACCTACCTGGCCAATTTCCACATCACCATACTGCCAACCACTACAGGTTTCTTCAATTGTGCTTCTTGAAATGCTGTTTTAACAGAAAAGAACATATATATTATGGTCCTTAAATAAAAATGCTCTTGTGTCTGAGAATGGATCATGATTTCAAAAGTGTTTATACCCCATTAACTTGTGCCTAAATTTGTTTACTGTTTATAGTAAAATTGCATTCCTATCTTATGCCAAACATTTCACAGGTTATATAAGACCTCTTTCTTTAAAACATTATTTAGAAAGATTAGTGAATCAGCTTGCATTATGAAAAGCAAGTGCAATCAGGAGAAACAAGGAATAAAATGTTTTCATAATGACGTTAGGCATTTTTCTGAGCACAATCTGTTGGAAACTCCCCCTTCTAATTAAAAAATAAAGATAAGCAAATTAAAATCAGTAGGGTTTATCTGAGTTTGATTGTACTGGTTCAACACATAACCAACAAGAAAAAGCTTTGCCAAAGATAGCTGAAGGCTTGCCTTTCCCTCGACCACATTTAGCTTTTGGTCATCGTTAGTTTTGGGTTGGTTTCTTTTCCACATGGAGAAAGTATGCAGTTTATCTGTCTGCGAGATAATAAAACAAGATCCAGAAACCTTTGGGTCCATATGTTTGGATTTCTCACCCACTTGGTTGAAGATCTGGTTAAAACCTAAACATAGAAAGTAAAAAATGTATTTGGAATTCTACAAGTTAAGAACTGATTTTTTATTCTATTATTCAGTTTAGTGTTCATTATATATTATAGTAAAACTACACATACTTAGTACAGTTGAAAGAGTTTGGAAATCAAAAAAGATAGAAACAGATAGCCATACAACAAGGAAGATAGAAGCAAAAGAGAGAGAGGAAAGAAATGATCTGCTTCCAGAATGTGGAGGGAAGTATCTTTGTGAGGACAGAGGAAGGGTGAGAAGAAAGAGCCTACTGTGTTCCCAAGATGGACAGAAGATGGAGCACAGTAAGCAAGAGGAATGGGACCTCGCTGCTTTCTGGTGGGGCCTGGGGGCTCCAGGCAGTTGCAGCACCTGACAAAGACCCCACACTGCACCCTGAAAGGAGCACCCACCAGGAGGCCTTACAAACAATGGCATCTGAGCAGGAACCAGGGTAGATCCCATACTGGACGTGCCTTATCAAATATTTATTTTGCACAAAACTGCAGGAGCTTTGCACAATCCTGGAAGACTATTCAGGGTTTAGTGAGAGAGACTGGTGGCATAGGAGCTTAGAATTCGATTTAAATTAATTTCAGGAAAAGAAAAAACGTGAGAGTTCTAGGCCATGATACTCACCCCCACTTCACAAGTACTGTGATTATAAAGAGATACGCATAGAAAAAGTATATAAGCATATGATGTGTGCTTTTATATGTGTGTGTGTGTGTATATATATATATATGTGTGTGTGTGTATATATATATATATATATATATATATATATATTATAGAATCAACATAAACATTATGTCTGTGGATTACATGTGAACATTAGAAACCCTTGTGATGGAAACACCTGTTTCCCTTTTAAGGGTCATGAACATTGCTCATGGTCAAGAATTCCTCCTGAGCCTGTGTGCTTTCAAGCTTTTAATACCCACTCTCCTAGCTCTCTGACTATGTAGAAGCCGAGGAGAGCTCTTAGATTTCAGCTCTGACTCCACTCAGTGCAATGCCATTGAAATATTTCTATCTTGGTTCCCCGAAGTAGACCGGAAGCCTGCATGATGTTGTGAGATCCTGGTCCTCACGTCTTAATATCTGGGAATCCTATGGGGTCGTGGCAGGCCCTCGGCATGTGTTTCTCTCTCTTTAGTCTCTTTGTTTAGTAGTGGTAGTGGTAGTAGTAGAGTGTGTGTGTGTGTGTGTGTGTGTGTGTGTGTGAGAGAGAGAGAGAGAGAGAGAGAGAGAGAGAGATTAGGGGATAATTTCATTTATTTTTCTCTAGCATTATCGTTCATCATTTTAAAACATTTTCCCTTGTTACTGACCCCTTTATTCCAGGAATATATGGCTTCCCCTCTCTGTGTTGGGGGATAGCAACACAAAAACGTAACCAGCAGTTTCCCTTGGTGGCCTGACAGACTTTCATAAATGCTGTGTATGCAACATAAGAAAGTAAATGCGTATTTACTCGTATCTCTGGCTCACATCCCTTCCATCTCTGATGGCCATTAATTTGGACTTAACTAGTTTCCTGTAGCAATAAATTGCAGGGAGTCAAGGAAGGATATTATGTGTTTGAATAACTTCCTCTGCCTTCTATAAACATTAAATTAAATTTATATGCTAGTTATGACAAGAATGGCCCTTTGGATGATTCTACACTACAAGCATCTACTGAAATGAAGTCCCCAGTTGTCACTGAGAAAATAAAAAAGATCTTTGTTTGAGGAATAAATAAGTAATTATAGTGATTATGTGTGAATTGTGATTATATCCCATAATAAAGAGAACATGCTGGGATTTACAACTCTCCTCTGAGAATCAATCAATGAATTAACACATATTGAACACCCGCAGGGTTCCTGGAGCTGAACAAACAAATTGCCTCATCAGCCTGCAAAAACATCAGCTAGTGACCCGCGATGCAGAATGACCCGCGATGCAGAATGAACCCAGCTGAGCATGGCCCTAAGTGGATCCATTAAGAAGGCAACGTTTATTTCTACTGTGGATTGCATCTGTGTGATGCATTCTAGAACAGTTTGGACTAGAACTCTGAACTGGATTCTGTTTTCAGCTTTGTCACCTGCTAGCTGCATAATAATATCCAGGACACTTCACCTTCCTGAGATTTAATTTCCTAATTTTGAAATAGAAAATTATTCCTCTGCCTTAGGAAAAGTTTCAAAGGAAACAAGAAGTGAGAAGTTACTTTGAAGATGATTAAACACTCTACAACTGCAAAATACTATTTTTTTCTGCTTTATTTTTTTCCTCAGGACTTCCCCAAAGCATTTTTTGTTTTCATAATCTCTTATTTTCTCTCTTCTCTTTTCTTCTAAATCTTCTCTCCAACAATTTATGAAGAGTCAGGGAATGTCTCACTGAGAAAGTGAAATTTGAATAAGTACTTGGAATAGATGAAGAAGTGAGTCACATCTATACTGGGAAATAATATCTGATGCAATGAGATCCATGCCTGGCAGAAAATAGGCAGACAATGCATTTTATTTTTTTTTAAGATTTATTTTATTGATTTTTGACAGAGAGAAACAGAGACAGAGAGAGACAGACAGAAGGGGGAGGGCCCAGAGCAGTCTCCATAGTTGACATTCGTTTTCCATATAGTTTCACTCCACAGGTGGGCACAGGGCTGCGCAGGGCAGGAACTGGGCCGGGAGCCTCCCACATGGTCCCGGCAAGAACTGAACTGGGGGCACATCCCAGTTCAGCATGTGGGTCTGCATGGGCCAGGGCTGGGATTTGATCCTCGGTCCTCGGGGTTTCAAAGCGAGCGCTTTACCCGCTGAGCCATCCCAGCTTTCCCGACAATGCATTTTAAATGAACAAATAGATAAATGAGTTTTATTTTATTACTGAGCCTGTATACACAATTAGACCTAATAATATCCCATTCTAGGGGTATAAAAGCGTTTTAAGAGAAATGACTCACTCCTCTCATAGACGATTTTACACTGATTCCAAAACAGGGTTTGATTATTATTGCCTAGACTTATTTAGTAAGTTGAATTCATCTAGCATATGAAATTGGAATACCTGGAGGACTCAGACAAAGGAAAAAGTCGTAAGCGTTTGTGAGGTCTTCTGCATGGCTCTCTGCTGGGAGCTCATGAGGAGGATTAGGGAAAAAGGAAGAAACTGGGGTAAACTCCCCTGCTTAGCACTCCAGTCCTTCAGGAAGTGACTGGTTAGGTCTGGGATCTATCACAAATCATCACCATTTCTCTGGAAACTTTTCTTCTACCAATCGAAAGATCTAAGCCTCTGGGGCAGGTAGACAACCCTTTTATCCTGGCACAGGAAGAGATTTCTGTATTCTTATGTAACTGCTTTAACATTGTCATGTGTAAATAAGGTAAACGCCGTATTTGTGGGAATCTTTTATGCCAATTTTCTTTTCAGGAAAATTATTGTACTCTTTGGAGCTCCATGAATAATTTTTCAATTTTGGTTTTAAAACTTTCTCCCAAAGTAGCAAAAATTCAAATATTTGCCAGCCAACTACCAGAAAAGAGAATCACGGAACAGACTGTCCCTCACAGCCCTCAGAAGAAGGAAGCTACCCTTGCTGATTTTTGACGGAAGTCTTCTAGCCTTCAGAATCATGAAACAATCAATTTCTCTTTAAGCCATCTGGTTTGTGGAACTTGGTGACAGCAGTTCTAGCACTCTAATATGCAGCCAATATACCTAGGAAAATGTGATCAATCTAGTACTTAGGAAAATTAAAATAATGATGATCTAGTTATACAGACCAGTGAGATTGGTAATAGTACAACACTACCAATTAATGGTGAGAATGTAGAGCAAGAAGAATTATCATACAGTACCGCTGACAATCACTTTCAGTTTGGAGCAACAACTTGATATAGTCTATCAAAGTTAAATGTACACATAACTCCTTAATCTAGCAATTCCACTCTGAGGTATTATAACATAGTGGTTAATTAGTACATATATGATATCTATGCACCAGCATACATACATAAGAATGTGTAATAAGAGCAAAATTAGAAACAAAGTAGATAAACAGGTCAGGGTATATTCATACAATGGACCACCTTGCAACAAAGAAAAGAAATGGACTAAAGTTTGGATAAAAAACATGAATGACTTCCGAACAAAATTGTTTAATTCTGAAAGGTGTGGTTACCCAAGTGCTTGTTTCATAATTATTTATTAAATGGAGTATACACATGTGTTTTTCTCTATTTAACTACATTTCACAATTAAAAAATCTAAATTATTTTGCAGGGGGAGGCTTTAATCAAAGGCTACAGTCTGTAGTCAGAAATGAGTCACTTGGCCACTCACGATGGATTTTGAGAGGGTAAAAAATAAAACAACAGCCACAAAGACATTTTATTTAAGGAGGAAGAAGAAAACAGGTATCTGGCAAGGAGTTAGCGGTGTCTGCTGCACATATGCTTTTCATCATTTGAAATACTTGAGTGCAATTATATTTTTAAAGGTATGTATCTTTTTTTCATACAACAATGTGCATAAATGAAAGCCAACTATTTCATCTGGTGGTCAACCAAAAATAACGATTGGTCCCCAAACTTGAAGTCGAAATGTGCTACCTTGACCTTGAGAATTAATGTCAGTGGTTAACTTGATTCATTTCTAAAAGAGTTTCAAGGGAAAGTGTGCATTCTTTAAAACCAATCCCTGTTAGACAGATGTAGACTATCCAACTTTGTGCATTTAGCTTTTCCCCCTCAACTTGGCAACGTGCTCTGAAGGATGGTAGCCCATGAAATATTTTCTGGCTCCGTTGAAATCCTGAGGATAGAATGGGCTTATACTTTTTAGGATTTGTCATTGAGTTTTCATCCTTTACCCACTCTCTTTCTAAGTCCAAGAGGTTTTTGGTGATTCACCTTCAGTGGGTTGTCTGAACCAACACTTACTCACACTCCTCCTCTCCCTAGTATCATTCGGTCTAAGGGTGGCTTCTGGCAGAGAAGAGACAAAGGGGAAGTCTGCTGCATGGGGCTGCTGGGAAAACTTTGCTTTCTTGATACAATGAAAATTTCTCCTTTAATGGGATGTGGTAGAGATGCTGGTAGACGTAACCTTTCATTATGAAGCAGTAAGAATGGGGACTAGAGCAAACACACCACATGTTATGGAGCAAAGCTTTGGACTGAGCCCTGGTCCCTATAAGCACTCTGTTGCATTACCTTGGGACCACCAGCTGTGAGCTCTTGACATCACATCCCATCAATTGTAGTGGCTACACCCCTAAAATCAAGTATTTCCAAAATACTAGATCTCACAAATTATTTTTCATTCTATCTACAAGAAGATAAAGAGAAACCATTGTTGTAGGGCTCCCTCTAGAACCTACATCATATAAATCACTGACCAAAAATTATTTGAAATTTGACTTAAAATCAGAAACATACCTTGATAAAAGATAACTTTAAATGCAATTTTGAAACAAATTCTGAGTGAACAATAAAATCCTAATGTCTCATAATTTTTAAAATACAGGTGAAATACTAAGACTAAACCAAAATGCTGGCAAGGAAGAGGTCTTCTGAAGCCAAAGAAATATAATAACACTTGTTTGGGAGCAGATCTTTCTGAAATTCATTCCTGATTTTTTTACCTTGAAAATGTTACTTAACATCACAGTCTCCATTACCTCACCTATCAAATTAGTTCCTAATACCTTCCATGAAAGATTTTTGTTATACATGAAAAGTGCAATTTCAGGTCTGGTATGTAGTATTTATTTTAAAAATAGTAGCTATTACTGAAGTCTATAAAATAAAGTCATTTTCTAAGGTCACTGGTTATGTGAGAATGAGGTTATTGATTCCTCTTCTATAAAATAAGTGAACTGGTCAATAATGAGTCCCTACATCCTATAGCTACATAAGACACAGGTTGCCTCTATCATAAACCCACATCACATACGGTGGAGCTTCAGGTTCCACCATGGGTTCTAGCTCAGCTCTGCCATCTCCAGCTAATTGACCTTGAGCAAGTCAATGAAAGAAACTCAGCTTTCCTTCTGTGAAAAATGACGGTGCTGAGTTACTGTGATCTCTCACAGTGGCTGATACTTTTAGTTCAAATAAAACTCTCTAGTACTTTTGGTCATGATGGGCAAGTAGAAAACGTGAACATAAAAGCAGAGGTGAGTTGAAAGAAGAATTCATTTGTCACCATATTCCTCCATAACCAACTGTGAAGACTTGATGTCTGGAACAATTTTGATTGAATGCTCAAACTTGCATATCTTGACTCCCTTGTTCAGTGTCAGGAATTTGGTTTGAGACTAAGGTACTTTCCTGGCTCTGGGGTGAAGAGGAAGTTTCAGGCTGGCATCAATGAAATGGACTATAGAGTCAGGGCGAGTGAGACACATAAATTATGGAAGTGAAAAGACATTTAATCCCAGCCTAAGAAAGAGGTTCTGAATTCCGTCAGTGTACCCTAGGCCTCAATGAGGGTATCACATAATAATTACAGAAAAGGGGGGATTCTGGGATAGCTCAGCAGTTGAGCACTTGCCTCACAATCAGAAGGTCCAGAGTTTGATTCCTAGCCCTGGCCTGTGCAAACCCATATGCTAAACTGCAACACAACTGGTAACCATGGATCCGGGTGTCGAAAGTTCTTGCAGGAGGCCCCCAGCTCAGTTCCCTCCCTGTGGCCCCACATGCACCTGTGTGGAATGAAACTATGTTACAACTAATAATGTACAATTATGGAGACTACTCTGGGCCCACCCGTCTTCTCCCCCGCCTCTCTCACCTTCTCTCACAAAAATAAATAAAAAATAATAATTAAAAATTACAGTTAATGGACTATAAACCTGAGGATTTGAAAATCCCCCTTGAATTTAAGGAACTGGTTACTTGGGGGAAGGCACAAGGTTGCAACCAGATAAATGTAAGTAACTAATTAATTTCAGAGGAAAAGACAGAATTTTAGAAAATTTCTGCTCAGATGACAATCAAAATTGTGACAATGTAAGAGAGCCCACAGCAACATCACAAGTTTACTCCTGTTAGTAGGGAATCATTGTGATGCTGTGTGTGTGGTCTGGGACTGAAGCTATCTGAAATGCTTAGAAGAATTTGATCTACTGCATTTGCAAGTCTGATTTATGTTATTTATAAGTTTGGTGCTTATGTTGTTAGATCTGTGTTTGGGTACTTCAAATAAAATCTGAATGCTTAGGCAATTAATCATTTGAGATAATCCAGATATATTAAAATTATAGTTTCACATGTCCAAGACAATTTGATTAAATATTTAAAGATGTTTTATGTTTGAAAAAGAATTTGATTTGATATGTCAAATTTTTTTAAAAAGCATTTTTTCAATTACTATGTATTAGAAGTAAAATAAGATCTCTGATGCAGACTTATAGTTTTAAGACAATTCAGTTTTGAAATGCTAAAATTGAATCCAAGAAATATTGATTAAAACCCAAATATTAGATAGAATTTCTTTTCTTGCATAAAATCTCCACATATATTACTCCCTTCAGTAATTTTCTTCTTCTAGCTCAAGCTAACCTCAGCGAAGTCCTACAGAAGAGAGAAATGAATCCCATTCCAACTAAGCACAAATCTTTGGAACAAGGTCTTCTGTCAATACCTGCATTTGTAGTGCCACCTACTGTTAGAGAAGGATAATAACATTTTCAGGAGTCAAGCCAGTGTGGAAGCATGAAACCCATCACAATGACTCTATTATCAATGAAGTCTTTTTATCCCCCTCTGTGATAGTTATACGGCATTTTGTGTTTCCTGTTTTTATATTCTCATAGAACATTCACTCATATTACTGAACATATACATCTTCGTTTTGAGGATTAGAAAATGTCCTGTCTTTGAAGAGCTTGGGTTCTAGTGGAATTTTTATTTCTGTCATTGTATTTATCACAGTTGGATCATATTAGAATCAGTTATAAATGTCCACCTCTTCTACTGCCTGTGAGCTTTCATTCCTCCAAAATTCTTTATTATTAAAAGGTTGTGCATGGTGTAAGTGTTCAAACAATTCATGTGAAATTAAAGAGGTGTGCATGAGCATACTATATAAGTAATTTATTTCAAAACCTCAGAGACTAGGTCAGGTGGAATTGTGCCTGAGGAATGCAAAGCATTTAAAAAAATCATCAAAACATGACACCAAAAGGCAGCCCTTTGACTTATGGGACACAGAGGGCAGTTTTAGCTGAATTACACGAGTTGCATTTTTTCTGAAAACACACCGTCTGATTTTTCTACTACTCAAAAGAACCAGAAGCAAAAGAGAAAATGGAAAAGAAGTGAAAGAGCCAGGACAAGTAACAAGAAGAAGAACGTATTTAGCACCACCCCCGTCAGCTGCATAGATTGTGCACAAAGGTGGACCACGCAATGGCTGAAATCCAGCCAGCCCTCCTCTTGATCCATCTTGACTGAAGGCAGCCTCAAAGTGGTCACATTTTAAAATTCACCTTAAGGTGTCTTTTGTGCTAGACTTGAGCCCAATCACACACCCCTGTCTCATGGTGGGTCCCCAAGCCATGAGTCAGGGCTGAATTGGGAGAAGAAGTCAAGCTTTGAATTGAAGGTGAGATTACAATTTTATTTAAATTTGACTGGGCAGGTTCATACCTGAAAAAATAACAATGTTTATGTCATGCCAAAAAGTGACTGGAAAGTTGTGGAATCATCCAAGATAGATTTAAGGAATGGGGAAGAGAGATAAGACACAGCAAGCCTGTAGATGATGGTTGGAATAAAAATAGAAAGCTGTGTTCAGGTGGCCCCTTTAAAGTTCAGCTTATTCATTAAACTGATTACGTATAGATATTATGGTGTAAATCATTGCAAGATTTATAAATTTGCATAAATAATATATTCATCCCTGGGCATATACCGGGGGAAAAGAATTTTAGTTTTTGAAAAACTAAGAAAAAGAGGCCCAGGAAGGAAGCTAATATTTATCAATGTATATTGTGAATTGGGCAAATTTAACCCCTTTAATTCTCACAATAATCTGCAATTTATTGTCTTACAGTTGGGAAAACTGAAGGTCCTCTATGGTGAGTGATTTGGCCCAGGTCAAAGCCAATCATAAATGGCAGAGGAAGGATTCAAATTTAGTCCTATTTTGACTAAAAGGTTCTTTAATTTTTAATATTCCTTCCTGTGAAAATCATAGTAATTGTAAGACTGGCCCCATCTCAATCTTCATGAATATTTAGCTCTTAGGTTGGAAGCACAGGTGTTGGTTCTTCAAACCTAAGTCAGCCTGGAATCACCACAGCCTTGGCTTAGCTCAATGTGAACTAAACCAGGACTCTGGTTCTAATCCAAACAGCTGAGGAGTAGTCCTTGCTCACTGAAACAGTTAGCCACCTTCGTAAGTTACCCTTTAATATGAAAGCAGCAAATTTCTTTCATATATGTGGACAAAATCTTTTTATTGTTTTTTTTTTAAGATTTATTTTATTGTTTTTGACAGACAGACAGAGAGAGAAAGAGACAGAGAGAAGGGGGAGAGCCCAGAGCAGTCTCCATATTTGTACATCATCAGTTTTCGACATAGTTTCATTCCACACAGGTGGGTGGGGGCTGTGATGGGCAGGAACTGGGCTGGGGGCCTCCCTCATGGGTAGTTTTTTTAAGTTAAATTAATGTGTTCAAATCCCATCTTCATTTCTGGGGACTGTGACCCTTCACCTATACATGCATTTCCCTTTTTGATTCTCTGGAATAGTTCTTTTCTGATATTTAAGAAAGAACTCACCAACATCCTCTTCATCTGTCTCCTGACAGTTGAGTGATGTTTTCTAGGAGATTTCTTCAGAGAACATTTTCATCTTCTATGCCAAACATGCTGTCTAATTTCCTCTAGAAATTGGGCACAAGAATATTTTTCTCAACTTCTAAAGTAAATAATATATTCTGGCTTCTTCCACAATTAGTTTATTTAGTTTTTGGCTAATTCATATCAATTATTTAGGCCACATTTAGTCTGAATTACAGAACATAAGAAAAAGGAGGAACTTAGAAATCTTCTGGACTATCTCATTTAATAGATGAGGAAACAGGGAAGGTAATGGTGATGTCCCATACTAAGTGATACAGCCTGCAATGCTGTGTTAAGAATGATTCTGAAATCATTTGTAGACATTGCTGAAGAGGGTGCCATGACTTCATAGGATATCTGCCATGATTGGATAGGATGTGACTAATAATTATATAGTCGCTACTCCATGCTGTCGCCTAAAGCAGCGCTTCCCAGACTAATATGCATACAGGTGATAAAACGCATAGTCTGATTCCATAGGCCAAAGGTGGGTCTTAAGCATCTGCTTAATCTGTATACAGGTGGTCAACAAACTCCAGCTTGCAAGCCAAACCCCCACCTGTTATGGTAAATGTTTTCTTAGAACACGGCTCGCACCCATTTGATTGCAGAGGATGGCTGCTTTCAAGATAGAACAGCACGGTGGAGCAGCCTGCGGCAGAGACCATATGGCCTGTGAAGGCTAGAATATCAACTACCTTGTCTTTTATGGAAAAAAGCAACTGCCAATCCCTGTTCTAGAACATTGGCTGTCCACCTTGGTTGCAGTTACAACCACCTGGGGAAAGTTTAAAAATCCAAATGCTCAATCTGCTCTTCAGGATCAAGTCATCAGAATTTCAGGGGTAGGACCAGGCATCATTTAAACAATCACTTTGTAAAAATCTCTAGAAAGTTGAGAACTACTGTTCTGGAGCAAAAATTCACAAATATGGACGAGGGGATGAGTCCCCTGACCTGACTTGAAAATTCAGACCCCAGAGCACCAGGGCCAACAGGTCTGGCCTGGGGCCGAGGGATCCACAAGTGTATCACTGCTCCTGTCACAGGGGCCCGGGACTGCACTTCAGGAATAACGAGGTGTATTTCTGATGTCAGAGAATCTTTCTTTCTTGAAAATTCTGCATTGACTCAGGTGTTGACAGAACGAGTCCCCAGAGTGAGTCAGTTGTAGAAAGTGTGACCAGTACCAGCCACCACTGGACTTCTCACCAAGAAAACTGGTCCTGCCCATAAAATACTTTGCATTGGCAACCTGATTTTGTCCATCCTCAGAGCGTTAATCCTGTCATTAATAGACATTATGGAAGAAAAAGACAAGTTTCCCCAGAACAATTCCCAATCTCTATACTTGCATTTGAGTTTACTTTTATAAGTGTGAAAAGAGAGATGTGAATAATTGCTATGAAATAACTAGAATCGTCTAGAAGAGTTTTGATTCTGCTGACCAAGATTAGGGTTGTCTTAAAGGTTAGCAGGATCCATAGCTCATTTTCACTCAATTGTAATATCTAAAAAATTAGGGGTAGTCGGGATAGCTCAGTGAGTTAAGTTCTCTCTTTGCAGCCCCAGGGACTGAGGATCGAATCCTGGCTCTGGCCTTGGCCCGTGCGGAACCATATGCTGAACTGGGGTGTGCTTCCCAGGCAGGAGGCCCCCAGGTTGGTTCTCACTCCCTGGTTCCATCCCTGGCTTGAGGGGGCATGCCTCCCATGCGGGGGGGCCCCAGCCTAGTTCCCATCCTGCGTGGCCCCCACCCACCTGTGTGGAACAAAACCATGTTGAAAACTGATGAAGTACAACTATGCAGACTGCTCTGGGTCCTTCCCTTTCTCTCTGTCTCTCTCTGTCTTTGTCTTCTCTATTTCTGTCAAAAACAATAAAATAAATCTCTAGAAAAATTAACAATAATGTAATTTCTAGGGTATCAGCAAAGTGATCCACATCTCTAATCAAATTACAATAGCTGTAGGCTAGGCCCACCCACTATATTTATAGGGAAACTGGTTACTATACACACAGGGACATCAAATCAGTGGTTCCTGCATCCCCTTTACTTTCTACATTTACAGGGGTGTGTGTGGCAGTGGTTTTTCATGAAAAGTTCCTCCTGTTATTATTATTTTTCCCCATTAGTAGGACCTACAAGATTAAAGCAGCAAGTGGATTCCCACTAAGCCTGGTTGTCACATCCACTGAGACCTAAGAGTATAGTTTCATCTAAGTTTTCAGAAGCCTCATTGCAGAATAACCATTCATTACCTATTTATCTTTCATTTATCTTCTTTCTACTGAAGGTTTGTTAGGATCCTGTTTTATATTTGGTTTTAGAAATGTTTTAATTGAGACTGCAACCAGACACAGGGAAGAAGCTAAAAACACATGTGAGAAATTCATTGCCTGCTTTTGTTTCCTAAGATTCAAAGAAACCAAAATATCTACATGGATGGAGAATCTACTCTTCCACAGAACAAATGTATTTTTGGATAGAGTAAATCTTTTTTTTTTTTTTTTTCCCAGAAGACATGCTGAGCCTCAAAAGGTGGAGCTGGAACAAAATGGGCTAGTTTGCCCTGTATTGTGGTGAAGAATGATTCTAAAGCAGGCAATTAATGTCAACTTGCTATTCCCCACTCTCGGTTTTAGAATTTAGAAAAATCAACAAGTGCAATGTCTTATTTTTCCACAGGATGGCAGGATTTCAGCACATTCCCGCAGAAGCTGGCATCCTCTGCCTATCAGGGTTAATGGATGGTAGTCATTTCAGCATGATTCTCTCCTCCCAAGAGATTTTCACACTCTCATAAATGAAATACATATATGGCTCCAGGACTTATGTTTTATGGTTTTAAAATGTCAAGAGTTGGCCATGCACATAATATAGTTGGCACCCACAAATGAAAAGCGATGGGAAAGGCTCTCGTTTTCTTTATTCATGGTTCTCTCTGCTCTCTCATTGAATGAGGTCTGGGGCAGGCTGTGGGTGCCTTTCTCCTGCACTAAGGATTTCTCAGAGGGGGCTGGTAATACTGCCCCTGTGGACACACACCTTTTGCAGCTCCCTCAGGACAACCTGGGGAGAAAGGAAGGGAGGCAAACTTTGATGGTGGAGATAAAGGAAAAGGTTGTGCTCACTCTGGGAGGGAATGATGGGTTAACAAAGGAAGTGGGTCCTGCTTGGCAGAAAGCCATGAACACTGATACAGTTCTACCATGTTTATTCACTCATTTATCCACCTAATATTTATTCAAAACTTTTGATTTACTAAGCAGTGTGATATTCCCTAGGAATTGACAGTTGAATAAGGCATGGTTCTATCCTCAAAGAGTTACTCCATTAGACTATATCTAGTAATGACAGAGAAAAATAAAATTTGCATATGACAGCTAGACACAAACAGAACAAAGTACAGAACAATTGGGAGAGAGGTTGGTCATATTGCAGGTAAGTGGAGAATACAGTGGGCCAGGAGCAAGGCCTAAGAACGAGGAAGAAAAGAGACGTATGGGGTAACAAAAGATTAGAGAGAGCTGATTCTGGGTGGTGAGCCCATAATGCAATGTATAGACAACAGAATGTAGAATTGTACACCTGGAAACAAGGCCATTGATATCAATCAATGTCACCCCAATAAATTTAATAATTAAAATTAATTAATTAATTAATTAAAACAAAAAAATAAAATAAAAATTAGAAAATGAAGTCACCCTGGGGAGTTGGGGGTTTAACATGTGTAAGCCAATTAGGACCCCACATTAGAACTCTGAGATTAAAATTAAAAAACAAAAGAGAACAATATAACAACAACAACAAAACATTTGGGTTTTGATAGTAACTCCAGGACTACCTAGTTGTGTGACCCTTAGCAATCAGTCAAGTCTTTCTAAGGTCCATGTCCTCGTCTTCACTATGCAGCCTGCAAGGATTAACCCAGAGAACGGGTGAGAGTATCAAAGGTGAAGCATATGCCGGCCATACATTGTTGATTACAGAACAGCAGGTGCTTTACTTCTCTTTCAAATGCTGTATACAAGTTAGCAGAAAATACTGTATAAGGCAGGCAAGAGACCCCCAGGCTAGGTTCCGAAAGCAGACACCTACGTGTGCAGCTCCAGACCCCAGCTCTTCCTCGGGATTGTAGTAAGGACAACAGTGACTGGGCTCAGCGATCCTAAGACAGAAACGTACCCCCAAGAGGCATGGAAACTGGTTGCTTGTTTTCCAAACATGACATGAATATTTGTGATAGATACAAAGAAGTACAGCGAGTGACAGAGTTTTTACCGTGAACCCTCCTTACTCCATGATCTCATGACCCCCCCCACACACACACCTTTTATACTGTTTGACAGAGAGAGAAAGAGACAGACAGACAGAGAAGTGGGAGGGCCCAGAGCAGTCTCCACAGCTGTACATCATCATTCTACACAGATGGATGTGGGGCCATGCGGGGCGGGAACCGGGTCCAGGCAGGAGGAAGGCACGGGGGCGGGGAGGCTCCCACATGGGAAGCTCGCCCTGGGTCGGAACTGAACAGGGAGCACACCCCGTTTCAGCATATGGTTCCACACAGGCTGGGGTCAGGATACAATCCTCGGACCCTGTGGCTGCAAAGCAAATGCTTAACCCACTGAACCATTGCAGCATCCCCTTTATGTCCCTTTTCAAATAATAACCACATGACAGTCTGAGGAGTGTTCTTCCAACTTTGGGTGTGTCTGTGTGTGTCTCCATACATATGTGTACATATGACTTAGATAGTGACTGCTTCCTAAGAACCCTGTCTGTTCAGCTTTCCCATCGGGAAGCTGAACATAGCCTTTTTCTATAGTCTACACAAGGAAATTCTGTGAATAATTCAGGGTGATGATTAGATTTAAAAGCTAAGATACTGGAGGCCTTCGGTTTCTTAGAATAGAGGTGCTATACAATAATATATATTCTACTAGCTATAAAAGTAATGTCATGAAAGTTGTATTACTTATAAAACTAATAATAAAAATTATTAACACTTCATCACAATTTTCCTATGCACCAAGAACTATTTCTAGCCATCTGTATGTATCGTAGCAATAATCTACTAAGAAGTAGGGTATTCCCGCTTTATAGATGAGCAGGCATGGAAAAGTAAGTAAATTGCTCCAGGTAACACAGCCAGTAGGTGACATTGCCAAAATGCAACAAGTCTGGCCCTAGAGCCTGTGCTATTAACCACAAAACTGTATATGTATCATTATGCTCCACAGGAAATAATCTGTGCAAATTTGATTGTCAGGGACCCAAACTGGTTGTCATTGGCCAAATGTACTGAACATTCTCACTCCCAGTAGAGTTCCAGGTGATCCTGGCATGGAGTTCTCTGAGCTACTCTAAATAGGCAGCTGGGTCAAAGGTCCTTGTCTGCAGCATCCATTGAGAACAAAGTGAGGCTAAATGAAAGAAGTCAAACAGAGAAAGACAAATACCATATGATTTCACTTATATGTGGAATCTAAGGAACAAAATAAATAAACAAAATAGAAACAGAGTCATAGATACAGAGAGCACGTTGATGGTGGCTAGAGAGGAGGGGAGTTGGGGGGATGGGTGAGGAAGGCGAAGGGATTAAGAAGTACACATTGGCAGATATAAAAAGAGTCACGAGGATGTAAAGTACAGCCTGGGGAACGGAGTCAATACTATCGTAAGAACTATGTCTGGTGTCAGATGGTACTAGACTTACTGGGGTGATCACTTTGTAAGTTATGTAAATGTTGAGTCACTATGTTCTACACCTGAAACTAATATTATATGTCAATTGTAATTGAAAAAAATTTTAATTAAAAAAATAAAAGAACAAAGTGGGGAAATTTCTGCTGAACAGGACATTGCATGGAGGGAAATGTGGGGGGAAAACAGAAAACAAAAAAGCTAAAAGGAGCAGAATGATGAATGCAGAGGAATACTGCCAGGCACCTGGCCCAGCTGAGAGCCTCTGAGGTGACCATGCCAAACCTTAGCAGCTCCAAGCCTGGTGCCCAGAATAGCTGCAAGGAGGCATGCTGCCAATGAGTCACTTATGACAGCCAGAGCTGGGAGCACTTAATCAGATGCATCCGGTCTGTGTTCACAAGATAGAAGCTGGAAATATGTGGTCAACTGCAATGAATTGGCGTGCCCTGAAGTGAGGCAGCCATTGCTGGGAGCCAGGTCTCTTGCAAGTTGACACCTAATCTTTCTCTCTTCTGAGTGCCTGTCACACATCCCCTTGGGTCAGCACATTTTATCCTCGTACAATAGACTCTCTAATGAAGACGACAGGTTTCTTTCTGGTGCTAACTGAACAGCAATTTAGAGTATAAGCTGGCAGGGCCACGTCCATGAAGCACTCAGGCTGGGTACCCATCAAACCAGGCCAGTCCCCTACTTCTGGCGTGTTACAATACTGCTAAAGTCATCAGATGCCATCAGACCTGGCACAGAAAACATGGCGCCAGTATGGAGAGGGTCAAGACGACCCTGAGAATTTATGAGCTTCCTTTCCTGCCAGTAATTCCCACACATGATGCGTTGTCATGGTTGCCAGCTGCCTTCAAGATCGCCTGGACTGTAATCTACCAATTGGCTATGCCAATGAACTTGAGTGTTTACTATTGTCTCCAGTATTTTTTCCTCCTGAGTAAGATTATGTGGCGGATGCTCTTGGTGTCTGCTCCAGGTTTCCATTACCAAGCCAGGATGCCCATCTTCCAGGTTCTGTGATTGGTTGTTTTCTTCTCCAGAGGATTGCCACTTCACCAGGAGATGCCTGGGAAACGATACTGTCCTCTCACACGCCCCAAGTTACAACAGCTCAGTCTCCTGCCCTCTGGGCAGATCAACATTTCTGTTGTGTCAACTACATACCTGAATTCCTCATGGGATCAGTCTGAAGCTAAAAGTCTGCTAAAATCGTGATTTTGCCTCACTTCTTCTCCTACCCTATCCTGTGTCCCTTGTTCCCTTATATTAATAGTTTTTGTGTTTTTTTTCCTGAAATCATCCACCAGTAAATCACCTGTACAAAACTTCTTGCCTCAGGCTCTGCTTCCTGGGAATCCAGCCTAAAACAGCATGTAAGATCTTTGTCAACAAGATCAAAAGTTATACACATGACACTATAAGCAATACAATGCAATGTTTCTCAAACTTCAGCTATTCACACATGACCTGTGTTATTTTTATACATTTTCATATTACTTATATAACCTTTTACCTAACAGTTGTTTTTAAATAGTTTTCAGACTAACCACTTAAAAAAAAACCCAACTAATTATTCACTTTAAAAAATATTTCTGAAACCATGAGTTTAAAATGCTAATTGAAATTTTAACACACAGTGAAATATATGTATCTATCTTAATATCATTCCATCAACCACCACGTGTCATGTGCACATGGAACACATCTTTAAAAACATGATAAAATGAAAAGTGTGTTTCTGTCTGATTAGTAAACTTTGTTTTTATTGCTTTATAGTGCTATTGCAGAGTTGTGCTTGTATTGGCCATGGAATAAATTCTTCTTGATTTCTTAATATTCAATAAATGTTTTCTTATTTCCTCTTACCCTCTGATCTTGCCAACAGTCCTGTGGCAGATTCTTATGACATGGAGTAAAAAGAGGGGGAAAATACCAAGTTTAAATAAGTAGAACTAATTTAAAAAATTCTTTGGTATCTATAATTTGTCTTTAATATTTTTATTTTTCTGGGATTGTCTGACAACATGTTCTTGTCACATAGAAACAGGTCAGTGATTTTTTTTTTTTTTTTTTTGCTTTTTTATACCCATAGCTTTAAAAAAACTTTTTTGCAGTTAAAGTTAACATTCAATATTATTTTATATTAGCTTCAGATGTACAGCATAGTGGTTAGACATTTATATAATTTATGCAGTGATGACCCCTGATTGGTCTAGTACCCACCTAGCATAATACATAGTTATTACAATATTATTGACTATGTTCTCTATGCTGTACTTTCTATCCCCATGATTATTTTGTAACTACCCGCTTGTCCCTTCATCTTTTCTACCCAGATTCCCCACCCCCGCCCCTCTGGCCACCATCAGTTTATTCTCTGGATCCACAAGTCTGCTTCTGTTCTGTCTATTCGTTTATTTGGTCCTTTAGATGTCTCACTTGATGATGAAATTGAGGCTTACCAGGAAAGCAGAGCTTCTCGAAACTTGAAACTCTTATGCTTGGATGATGATCTGATGTTGTGAAGCTCAGAGGCTTTTCTCAGAGGAAGGAGAGCTATCCGCGGCCATCTGCTCCAGTGACTGGGCAGCACAGTGCAGACTCTTGGAACCATGTGCCTTATTCTCTGAGCTGTGGCAATGCGATTACAATGCACGCTTGGAGTCATGATCCTCACAGATGGGGGCTGATGGCAACGATATAATCTTCAAAGAGAGAGACATGCATTCAGTTTATCACAGATGTGGGTGACCAAAGGCACACATGTAACACTGGACCTGTTATAGTGGCTCTTCCTCCTGATTTCTTCCATCTTGACTGCATTGACTTTGGTTTTTGTGTGTGTGTGTGTGTGTATGTGTGTTTTTGTTTGTTTGTTTGTTTTCAATGGCTCCTTTAACAATCACAGAGTACTTTCATATGGAAGGTGGTAAGCCAATTGTCAACAAAATACACTGGGGTCAGAATTTTGCATCTCACCTCCAGCATAACAGTCTTTCTCCACCATTCACTCTTCACACATGCCTTCTGAAACAATCTAGTACTGGAAGTATAGAAGCCTGATGTCCACTATACCTTGAAAAGTAAGCTTGTACACTTGGAAAGATAACCAAAATCATACATGTTGGACCTGATAGGACAAGGTTAAAATCTTCAAATCCTCTTCCAATTAAAAATCTATTAAAAAATGGACTAGTTGTTGTTTTTATCTATCAGATGCATGACTCATTGAAATGACAAGGTCTGCTGAAGCCAAACTTAGCTTCATCAATATATCAATTAGTATCTCTTTGGCTGTGGGATTTTCTGGTTCACAAATGTATACCATCATGGTCAGAGCCTGATTTCTCATCTTGAAGTGGCAAGGAGCTGTCTTTTATAAAAGATTCGTTTTTATTTTTCAGTAGTTACAAAAGCTTATCATTTTTAATATGATTTCTTTATCCATTTATATCCAGATATGCCCTCAGTATTAAGGTTCCAGTCCTGGGTGGATTTTTTTCTTGCAGGCTCTTAATTGTTACAGTCATGGCTTAATGTGAGTGTTCTCTTTTTGCGTACCTCACTCAATAGCTACAGCCTTTAGAATAGAATTTTCTTCTTTCTTGTAGTCTTCTAATTTAGCCAAGTAAACACCATACCTAAAAGCCAACCCAGTCCTCTCTGGGTTGTGGGATGTGGATTAAAATGCAAGAACTTTAATTATATATTTTTAATTTTAAAAATAGGAAATTAAGCTTTACTAACCTGTTCCATGTGCATAGATATAGGTGCCCTAATTTACTCTGTATGTAAGACAGGCATGGGTCTCAGGTGGTAACTAAGGCATCCTGGGGGAAGAGTAGGAGTTCTCATTGCACAGAAGGTGACAGGTAATGGCTGCATGCCAGACTTCATTCCATCCATTAAAAACAAACAAACAAACAAACACCCAACAAACAAAAAAAGAACAAACAAACAAACTTGGCCTAAATGTAATAGCAATAATTCATAGGTAAACATTAAAAACTGGTAGACATTTTTTATTCTAGTTGGAGCTTTTTAATCAAGCACATAAAGAGGTAGAAACAAAGAGGATGTAATCCGATATAACACGAGCGGAAGCTAAAATCATTCAAAATTATTCAGGTTATTGGAATTTCACATTAGGTATATTTTCTGCTTTGAACTGTTAGCTAATGATAATGTGGAACCATAACAATTAGTGAGACATTTAGAATTTAAGCATTCAGAAAATGCAGACAATCCTTTACAATTTTTTTCCACTGATGTTTTAAACCCCATGAAACCCAATTTGTTGACCTTTTCAGTAAGAACAAGTGATCAGTAATAGGCTACCCATAAGAGAGGTTTCCCAAAATAAATATATTCAATCTCTTCCATCAAAGTAAAGGTGAGATTTTAACAAAGAGTGAGAACCTATCTGCTTTTAAAAAGAACTTGTCATGCAGAGCACATTTGGAGAATCGCTACCTGCTAATGTTTGCATCACTAAGCGATTTTGTTGCTGAAAATGATGTGTGTCATCTATGAAAACTCTCATGACTGTACCCTTAAAAAATATAACCGACCATTTATTTAAATGGTTCCAAATATTTCCTAATATATAAATTTGATAGATTTTGAATCATTTGTTTAAATATAAAAATGTAATCTTTTCTACTTATTTTTAGGAACAATGAACTGGCATCTGGGAAGATAGAACTACAATAGCTAAAATTCAACAATATACTTTTGTGTAATTGATGGATAGAACAGAAAAATATAATATAGTATAATAAACATGGATAAATATGTACTTCATTCATTTGTATCTATATAGCTGAAGGTACCCTTTTCAGATGTGACAGCTATTCAAATCAATTTTCAAAATAAGTTGAATTTAGGAACTTCCACTTCAGCCAAAGAATAATAGTAACCAGATTTACCCCCCATCCTGGAATTATTTTTTTTAAACTATACATAATAAGTAAAACAATGGTTTTCATGACACTGGAATTCAGGCCTAAAGAGCACTGATTCACAACAAATGGGAGATAAGGTAGTCTGTGACTATCCCAGTTTGCTTGCTGCCTTAAGAGAGTTTCCTGGCTGCTTAAGGGGGAAAAGATCAATGGAGTCAAGTGAATCTGAGTTACAAACACAGTATGAGCGTCTGGGAAGAGCAAAGCGGCTGGAGTCCTCAGACAGACTAGCAGAGAAAGGAGAGTGGCAGGGCTCTCCTTAGAGATCCGAGAGTGTAGATCCTCATGTGGTCAGCAGAATGCTATCAGGCATTTAGATGAGAAAACTACCCACTTCTAGGAAAGAACCACCTGAAAAAAACTAGAAAGAGCAATAGTCAACGCTAACGCAGGGCTGGAGATATAGCCCGCAATGTTCCCCAACCCCCTATGAATTCCCAAGTGATAAGAGCACTGGACACATCTTCTGTTCTGATACGGCTTTGGCAGCCAGGGGGCTGCAATTCTGCCTAACTTGTCTGTCCAGATGGTGCAGAAGACAGGTTCTGAGAGAACGAGGGGGAACTATTGTGAATTTCATCAGGAGGTGACACCAATCACAGCTGTGCTTAGAGTATGGTGTCTTTATTAGAGACACTGAGGACACCCCATGGCTCCTATTATGCAACTATTCTGGATGTGGAAATGCCTTTTCTGCCTGCAGGGCTTCTATCCCACAACCATTTGTGGACTTAAAACATCTTATTCACTGTTCTGATATCCTATCCAGCATCACACCCAACCGGGGTACCTTTATTGCCTAGGAAATGCAGTGATGAACTATTCCTACTATTCACTGGTGTTTCATGTATCCCATCACCCAGAAAACCAAGCCCTAGAATTGTGTGTGTTGAGGACTCACTATGGCACCAGCTGGCAGATAGCTCCTTAGATGCTGGCATGCTATCTAATGGAAAATGTATGGTATATGTCTTCAACAATCAAAGAACAGTGTATGTATTGTAGAGTTTTACACCTGGAACCTATGTAACTTTACTAACCAAAGTCACCCTGATAAATTTAATAATTAGAAAAAACAATGTATGGAATTGTTTCTATAAACTTACTGGGGAAGAAGGTCATACTAGTACATAGTTTCAACAAGGGAGCTGTCCCTTCCCCAAGATTGGCTATGGCCTCTGCCCCATTGCTGAGTGCCCAACCAGCCAACCACATGAGGTCAATGCTGAACCCTTCACATCGCACCATCATCCACACTTCGAGCTTGCTCCCCAGAAGCAGGTTGATCACCCTGGAGCTCTCCCATCCTGTGGGGGCACGTCCAGTACTTTGTTCTCTGGGATTGGTTACTTTTCCTCAGATTTAAATGTTATCTGTCATGGGTATATATATAGATATTATAAATTATCTCTTTATATCATTTCTAACATACTCTCTATTCTCTGAAGACAGAGTTTTCTGTAATGCTTAGGTGAAGCAGGAAAGAATCTGTTTGACTCCCTTTGGTGGAAAAGGTTACCACCTCATTGGAGATCACTCTGAAAACAGATCCACTTAAGTTGTGTAGTTCCATGTCCCGCCTTGTATATTCTTGTTATCTAGCAGCAGCAGTTTAGGAATGATTTTATTCCACTTTCCTTATACGGTAGCCATAGAAGTAACTTGAAAAACTAGCAGGCAGAAATATTTTAAGAAAAAAAAAAAAGGATAAAGATCTAAAACTAAGACTGTTCTTAGCATTAATTAAAATTGTACTGATTGTTGTTATTTAATTATAAAATGTCCTCATTAAGGTTTAGGTCCACTTAGCCTTTTCTTGTAATAAAGAACTATTTGCCATGTATTCACAGAATAAACTATAATAAATATAAGCCATATACAAGCACGCATATTAGGAGATGTTGCCCTGAAATATTGACAGTGATATATTCTGTATAGCACTGATGAATACTTTGTGGATTTTTAAAATGATGGTTGGGCACAGTCATGGAGGAGAAAAGGTGATCACTCTGTTTTGTAACCACTACAAACCCTACCAATTTTTTTTAGGAAATTGAAATGGAGAGGGAG
This sequence comes from Craseonycteris thonglongyai, assembly GCA_004027555.1. NCBI lineage: Eukaryota > Metazoa > Chordata > Mammalia > Chiroptera > Craseonycteridae > Craseonycteris > Craseonycteris thonglongyai. Next base: position 4,721 of record PVKE010005089.1, on the reverse strand, counting down.
GATGGGCTATAGACACAGAGTATATAGGGAGCATATATAGAGAGTATATGGGGTTATGGAAGGTCAGAGATGAAAGTCAGAAAGGAGGGAGTAGCCAACAGAGCATATGCTCCCAAGAGATTGCTAGTGAGATGGTAAGAATGGAAGCCAGATCAGTGTTCTGAAGAGTAAGTAGGAAATGAAAAAGAAAGAAAACAGGGAGTATACTCTCCTAAGACAAGTAACGACACCAATCTATTAGTGGCATTCTCTACCCCTCTTCAGACTGTAAATATCTTCACCCCTTCTCTCATACAGTTGAGAATAATATTAGCTATGTAATTTTTAGCATGATAATTGAGTTAGTTTGATTAATCTGAAGTAAAATTGTCAATGCAGTTATTATGCTTATGCACATAACCCTCAGCAGTTAAGGTTGTGCATTTTCAAAATATGCTAATGATGTTTTCATAGTTTCTACATAGCACATAAAATCACCATGACCAATTTTTCCATAATTATATACTTGAAAACATTTAAAAATGACATATATTTAGACTTTATGTGTAACAAATAGTGGACAGAAAATGTTGCATTGTATCTTTAATTAGTTTTCAATTAGCAATAATCACTCCTCACTGGCTAGGATACTGCTACTGTGCAAACCTTTATATCTTTAATTTGAAGAGAAGTAAAGAAGGAAGAGAAGGAAGGACCTGCAGTCACCATTTCCACTTAGTAAACAATATGTCTCACTTTACTGATAAAAAATAAATAACTTCCAGTCATACATTTTTTGCCAGGCTAAAGTGAATCATCCCCATGCAAAATGTGAATGCTTTAAATTATAATTAGTCAAGAAACCTAGTTGTGAAGAAAAGGTAGGTGAGTGGATGGTAATGTCTGGAATGGCTCAGCAAGAAATATAGAAAGGTCATCAGCCAAAGCATCACATGTAAGCAAAATATGAGATAAACTGCATAATTTAAGGGTATTTAATGTCTTTAATTTTTTTACGTTTTTATGGAAATCAACAACACACAGGAATATAAATGAGAAAGGGAATATTATCTAAAAATGAATCTGCCTTCCTAATTTTGGATCATTCATTCTATAGCCTGCAGTTTGTGACCAATGACAAATATCTGCTCAAGTTTTTTGTTTTTATTCCTTTGAGTAGATAATTTTGTGTCATGAAATCTATGCCCTGTAATATAATGTTCTTGTTTGATTTTCCATAAAACTATGTAAGAGCTGTGTTGTTTTTTTTTTAAAAAAGGTCCCCCAATAGAAATTATTTAGAAAGAAAAAAAGAGGCAATAGGAAAAGAGTCTCCAAAAGCAAAGATGACCTTCTGTAGTGAAGTTTACTCTTCTTTTTTTTTTTTAAGATTTATTTTATTGTTTTTGACAGAGAGAGAGAAATACAGAGACAAAGAGAAGGGAGAGGGCCACGAACAGTCTCGATAGTTGCACATCATTGTTTTTTCCACATACTGTAGTTTCATTCCACAGGTGGGCGGGGCTGCACAGGGCACGAACTCACCGGGTGCTCACCCCGGTGAGAACTAAACTGGGGGCACTCCCCAGTTCAGCATATGGGCCGGGGCCGGGATTCAATTCTTGGTCCCTAGGGCTGCAAAACAAACGTTTAACCCACTAAGACACCCCAGCTTCCTTGTTCACTGTTCTTTAAGTGTGGCAAAAAACAGTGTGTCTTGGCAGTTGAAACATGTTATTCACCGGAGGGCTGTCTGTCAATCATTTTTTGGAAGACATAATTTATCAACACGTCTTTTAGGTGAGAACCCAGTGCTCATCAAGAGAACACTAAAACAAATGCTCAGATAAATTGAAAATCAAGTTTGCCTGGTCATCTAACTTTAAGGACATAGCACACATAATCTAAGTTCATCTGTGATAATAATTGTAATATGTGACATATGGATGGCAAACTGCATGGCTGTCACTGTGCGTTTGAAATGGAATATAGTCTGGTGATCAATGGCTTGAGTTTTTTTTTCTGCCTTTCATATAAAGTAAACTATTTGTCATTGAGCGACCCCATAAATAAAACTCTCTAATACTGAAACTGCTGACAGCCTGGAGGCGATTTCAGTGGTGGGAGCCAGGACTAAACTCTGAACTACATTAGAGTTGGTCCCTGGAGTACAGAATAGAGCTTCATCGGCAAGAGCATTGTAAGAGTTCCGCCTGACTCCTTGTTAGACCTCTCGCAGGGATTAGATCTCCTACTCTGTGGCTGCTCTTGCTGCTCTTTCCATAGAAGAGACAGGTGTGAATGAACTACATAGGCATAGGTACATTTTTAGAAATTTAGGAAAAGAATTATTTTCCTAACAAAATCAAAGCTTCCTCCAGATTTCACAAAAGATCTTCCAGTCTCTTGATCATTAAAATTCTTACAACTATTTTCAAACACAATAGAGAGCTTTATTTTAGTTTGGGGAAATCCACTTTTAAACACCTGTCTTAGGGCATGTAAGAGATCTTGTTTTTTCTGCATGTATAATTTTTTCCAGGAGAATAAGCATTACTGGGGACATAGTGGGTGATAATGATCTCAGCCTCTTTCTAATAGTATTTTTTGGGATAATTAAATGAGAACAAACATTTTGAAGTGATTGGTGAAGCATATATTACCATATGCATTATATGTTGCCCATGGTCATTCTTGTTGATTCAGAATCTTGAAAATAGCACAATAAGATCAAATGTGCTTTGGAATTATTGCAGTTGAAAACCAGTCAATAGTTCACAGAGACACACAGCACACTCTATGGATTGAAAACCTTATACTGCTGATGCTACAGCATTTACATTCTTCCTGGACTCTGAGGAAGATTCACAAGACTGTTACTGTCTTAAGTACAATAAAAACAAGGCAAACTATTTTATCTAGCAACAGCTAGATAAAATAGACTGAAATAAAATATTTCAGTCTGGAGAGCACATTTGCTGTGATTATGAAATAATGCATTCAGTCTTCAGCCATCTAATCACAGTGCTACTTAATGGAATATTAATAATGCTAATTACTAATATTTTACTGAGAAATGCTTTACTGCTTACTGTTTATTGTTATTGTTTCTCAAAAGGGCTCCATATGTATATATGTACAAGGCCGTAAATAGCTAAGCAAATTTTGATATGTGATGAAGAAAATATAGAAAGACAACATAGCAAAATGTAATTATATAAAAATGTGCATCTTGCGGAAGCCGGGATGGCTTAGTTGGTTAAGTGCTCACTTTGAAACCTCAGGGACTCAGGATCTAAGCCTGGCCCTAGTCCATGTGGACCCATATGCTGAACTGAGGTGTGCTACCTATGCGAGAGGCCCCCAGTTCATTTCTTGCCCCCTGGCTTGGCCCCTGCTTGTGGGGATGTGCCTCCCAAGCAGGAGGCCCCCAGCCCAGTTCCTGCCCTGTGCAGTCCCCGCCCACCTGTGTGGAACAAAACCATGTCAAAAACTGATGATGTACAGCTATGGAGACTGCTCTGGGCCCTCTCCCTTCTCTCTGTCTCTCACTGTCTCTGCCCCTCTCTGTCTCTGTCAAAAACAATAAAATAAATCTTTAAACAAATGTGCATCACTGCGAAAGTACCTTCTGAGTTTACAAGATGAATGTATGATCAGTGAAATTGCTTTCTAATACCCTACATAGTTAAGCCTATATTCATGAATCTACATATATGCATGTAACACAAAAGCATGAATATCTTCATAAATGTCCATAATCCACAACATGGACACCACACACTTTAAAATCAAACTCTATTCAAGTAGGAATTGTTGGCAACTTGTTATGTATGATTTTGCCCAAGTCTAAACACATCTTTAGTTTCAGACTTTAGGTGACTTTAGTGTCACTTTGGGGAGTGGGTGAGAATAGAACGTTACTTTCAGCAGCTTCAAAATAAAAGGAACATATACCAAACCAAAGACCCTACAGGAGCAGTCCAAGGACAAAATTTCCAGCTAGCCCATGAGTCTGACCCAGAGGGAGGAAGAAGCAGATGACATTTTCCTAAAAGAAAGAGCAGGTCGAGGCCAACTAAAAGTGGGCATATGTGCACTCAAGTGAGCATATTAGGGGGAGGCAGTGACAATCAAAGAAGCTTCTAGAAGAAGACACCAAAGGGGACATTCTCCAATATTCTATATTTATGTGTATGCATATTCAGTATGCATATATACTTGTGTAAATATATTCAATCCAAACCTTTCTTAGACACACATTACATATAAACTAAGTGATTAGTGTTTGGTCATTGCTCATCTAACAAAAGGTTGAATAAACATAGCTCAAAATTCTTTTCCATGCCACTACTATTGCATAACCTTGTGACTGAGACAAAGTTGTTGCCTTTGTCAACAACAAAGAGATCATGAAACTCCCATATTCATGATCATCATCAGCTGGCCTGTCTCCTAGTGCCCAGGCATTTGACTCAAAGGCAAATAGGAAGTTCCATTTCTGGCAAGGAACAGAAAGGATAATTTATATGATATTAAGGAATGGTTTATATTTTAATAGTGTATCCCATTAATTTATTTTGCTGGATATCTTTCAAAAACTACATGTAACAATTGAGGGGACATAAATACTTTGGGGATACATAGCTTGGAAGTAGGACCAGAACTTCTTAAAAGTCACATGTTAGTAATTCATGAATAATTTACACTTGTTAAAAAGTAGAAGGGTGAAGGGAGACAAA